>JAANYP010004120.1:0-90200 GCA_020465985.1 Centrapalus pauciflorus
CTGTTTTCCACTTTGTCTTCGACTTTGTAAACTGATCTTGTAGTCAAAAAAACAATACATGATGACTTGGAAAGCATATTCCATAAAGTGTTTAAGCCTGTTTCACAAAGAACAGGTTCTGTTCACAAAGAACAGAACACTTTAAAATTGCCCAAGCTGCTCACCAGTGTAGAGCAGCGTAGACAGTTTATGTCCAGCCTGTTCAGCAGACAGAGCAGCTTGGACAAACTGTCTTAGTTGCAACACATGCAACATATAGAACAGCTTTAGACTGATATTGCAAATCATTTTCAGGTTTCAATAAGAGATATAACAGGCCTTAAATTCAACCTTCAAATGCATCAACAGGTTTGATTATAAATCTCCCCCTCAGATGTAGAACAGGTTTGACTGAGGCCTTTTTGTGCCTAACAACATTAATATGTGATTATTTGCGTTTAGAGTTAATTCTACCACATTTCTTCATAAGTTAAAAAATGTAACTTATTTGTTTAATAAGTGATTATTTGGTCATTTTATAAGTTAAAACGCAAAATCTTAACACTTTAAAAACTGATTATTTGATAATTACGATAGCAAACAGCAGAAGCTAAACCAAACACTATATATCCTGCAGCACTTTTTGTTACAACGATTATCTGATTATTAGTTTACAAAACGCTACAGCACTATTTCAAACGCAAATCCAAACACCCTCTTAGTAAAATGAAATATTAATAGAATGTTGGTATAATGACAACTAGTTTACAAACACATGCATTACCCGGATATTTCTAATAAAAACATTTGTTATAACATATTTGTAAACTTATAATTAAATTATATATATATATATTAATTATTGTAAAAAATACAATAGAAATATTATTATTTGTCATAGATATTATTCATCTAACTTTTTAAAAAACATAACCCTGTATATTTTATAACAAGAAATATAATGTATTGAAATATAACTTTACTAATATTGTATTTTGTTGACTTTTTTAATATTAAATACTATTTATATAACATGTATATATTTTCAATATATATTATCTATATAATAAAGAAGAACACATAAATGACATATGTCGTCTCTATGTTTCATCCGAAAAAATATATAAATTTAGATTAGCTAAAAATTAACGAATATCAAATTGATAATGATGACAAATAACATTATTAATGATGTCCAGATAAAATTAATTATTTATTATATATAATAGAGTAAATTACATAAATGGTCCCTGTGGTTTATAGCAAATTACAGGTTTCGTCCCTAACTTTAAAAAATTACGCCGGTAGTCCATATTTTGAAACCTTGTTACGGTTTCAGTCCCTAAACAACTCAATTTTTTAAATATTCCATTTTGCCCTTAAAAATTAGTATCACTTATGGTCCTTAATGAATTAATTAAGTTTTTACTATATATTTAATTATTTGTATATTCATAAATGTTTAATTAATAAGTAATATTTTATTTATTATTATAAGAATTTATCTACAATTTATTTATGAACTTTACCTATATATTAATAAGTTTCATACCTATTAATTTTAAATATATATTTAGTTATTTCTATATTCGTTCATTTTGAAGAAAAAATTATTTTTTTATTATTTTTTGTTTTATAAAGTATTTTCCAATATATTTATATATTTAATTAATTTATCGTACTTATCTTCATATATTAACTTTTAAATGATATTAAAGGTGTTTTGAAATTCTAAACATGTAAATTAATACATTTATTTATAGATTATAAAAATTATTTATTCTTAATTAATTTATAGATTTTTATTGGTAGAATATTGTGTATTTTACATATGAAATAATGTAAGCAAAATTGTATTATTCCTAATAAACTTAACAAAATTGTAATCTTTTTAGAATTTTTAAAATATTTATGGGTGTAACATATCATTTTTCTAATGTTTGAATACTATAAAAAACTAGTTCAATTATTAAATATACATCATTCTTTTAATTAATTTCCATTTTTTATTTTTATTTCACTAACAACAACATGTAAGAAACTTTTAAATTATTTTAAAAAATCTTTTGATAATTTTAAATAATTTTTTTTAAAAGCGCTATTTAAAAATTAAAAAAAATATTATTTTAATATTAAAAACGAAACATTATTTAATGACATTAAATATATATTAAAATCTTATTGAAAATTATCAAAGGCTTTTTAGAAATAATTTAAAAAATTTCTCATATTTTTTTGTTGATGAAATAAAAATAAAAAAGAAGAGAAAAAAAAAAGTAAAGTAGAATTTATATTTAACAATGAACATATGTTTTATACTATTCAAACATTAGAAAAGAATGATATGATATACTCATAAAAAAATTAGAATGCTAAAAAATTACAAGCTTGTTAAAGATTATTAAATATATTTTTAGTAATATTATTTCATATGTAGAATTTATAATGTTTTCTAATAATATTTATGAGATAAAAAGGGATGCTTTTTAAAATTTATAAATGAATGTACATATTTCACATGTATAAAATTCCAAAGCAATATGAATAACATTTTAAAAATTAGTATGTGAAAATAATAAGGATAAATTAATTAAATATATAGATATATGAATTCAAAAAAGAATTTATGAAACAAAAATTAATAAACGAAATAAATAAATATTTCCATAAAAAAGAATGAAATTATAAAAATACAAATAATAATTTATAAATCAAAAATAAATTAATTGACTAGGGACCATATGTGAAATTTATTTGTAAGGGCAAAATTGGTATTTTTAAAAAATTGAATTGTTTAGGGACTGAAAGCGTGACAAAATTTTAAAATATGGATTATCAATGTAATTTTTAAAAGTTAGGGACGAAACCTGTAATTTGCTATAAACAACCATTTATGTAATTTACTCTATATAATAATAAAGGAAAATATAATGCCTTGTGGGGCTGGTACAGAGATTAGACAACTTTATACAGAGTCCCCCATAACTTAATTTAAAGAAAATAAATAACAAATCTTTCTCTCTCCAACACACATTCTCTCTTTTTCTCTCACACACACAAACACAATAAACACGTATGGCAGATGAATCAATGGTACAAATTTGCTTTTTGGTGAAAGCATTCATGAACTCTTTCCTTTGACTCCACCATGAAATGAATCTTTCGTCTTCTTCTCTTTAATTTCCCTTTATTTTCTCTTCCATTTCTGCAAAAACAAGCTTCATATGAAAGAGGTTTGAATGATTCTTTCTTCCTTATTTATTTGTCATATGGGTTTCTTTTCTCTCCAAAATTGAAGATTTTATCTTCAAGATTTTGTCTTATGTGTGTGTATAGAACTATAGATTAAATTGAGTTCAAGTTTGAGCTTTTATGTTTATGATTTTATGATCTTTTCAACTGATTCTAAGTATTGTTTTCACTTTTCAATCGTCAATAGAAGTACGTTGAATGATATCCTAATTTATATTTCATATATATTGTTGTAATTTACTGTTTGCAAGCAAAATATGACCCAAATCTGGCTTTAATTTGGGTTGTGTTAGTGAACAGTAAAACACAACAATATCGATGCAATAATCAAGTTTGTTTATATGAAGATTTTGATGTTAAATCTGGGCACTAACTTTATCATTATAGAGCTGTAATACCCACATAAAATAACGGTTTTTGAACATCTTTTTTATCTTTAAGTTTTAATCTTTACTTGTGGGGTGCTGATCTTTCCCAACGATTCTGATTCTTTGCTTGTTAGATCTGATTTTACATTAAAAAAAATTGAACAAAAAGGTCCTTGATGCTTCAAGATCACATAAAATATGGTCTTAAATATCTAGACAAGTCTAGAATCTACTCCTAGTATACTTTTGGTAAATTGACTAAATTCACACTAATCCTTTAATTCTTTTTCATGATCTTCACATGTGTTGTAGGCTCTACATGATCACAAATATGGTTCTTTGAATATATTATTCAGATCATTTAAGATGCTTAATTTGAAGTTCTAGATAGAGACAGATCAGATATTAATTTGTAGCAGATGTTCTCCATTGATGATCATCCACCACCAGATCCTTCATCATCTGATCATCAAATTCATCACCAACAACAAGTACTTTCTCATGATCCTCCTGCTTCTGTTTCTGATCTGTTGAAGAACCCTACTCTTGATGACACCAACAACCCACTTTTCAGTTTTTCAATAAGGTGAAGAATTGAAGAACAAGTTTTTAAAATCTTTTTTACTGTTATCTGATCCAAAGTTATAAGATTGCAGTGTTAATTAAACTGTTAAATGTTAATTGTTGGTTTGTGTGATTCAAGCTCTCTTTGACCAGTATGACTAAGCACTTAATTTGGCTCAGATTTCATGAAAAGAACAAATTGTTAAATTCCCAGTCTGGCCTTTGATTTTATTCTTATCATATATAGCTAGCCTTTTGGTTTTGACATTTTTGCCCAATTCATGATCTTAAATTGCTTCTATACCCACCTCATGTTCTCAACCATGTGGGTCAATTTCCTGTTTGATCTTTTCTTGATCTTAAATAGTTAAATATAATATACTCCTTTGTAAAAAATATATATACTGTATATATACATGTGATTATATCATTTTATGCCTTAAGTTGTTTAGAATTTTATTTCATTTTCTTGAAAATTCTCTTAGATTAATAATTAAATTTAGTTTCTTGTTGTCTGCATATGATATATGGTTTGTTTTAGCTTTTTACAATGGTAGTATGGTACTCAATCAGATGTTATTGAAACCCTGAGATTTGTGGTTTGATGATTGTATTGCAGAGATTATGTTTTTGGTTCTCGATCCACCGATATCACTTGTAACTGGCCGTTTTCTCGTGAAAGTTTGCAACTTTGCTTGCATTATGGTGTTAAGAATTTCTTGCCACCTTTCCAGTCTCTTGATTTGTTGAGGAGTACTAATACTGTTACATCCATAAGCAGATTTGCTGTTATAAATGGTTTACAGAATGATGAAAACGTAATCGGTTTAGATGATAAATCAACAGATAATGTTCGATTTGTATCAGCGAATTTGTTTAATACTGAATCTCAATGTCATCTTGAAGAGAACTTGCCTCGCATAAAGTCAAATACAACATTGAAGCCTACTGCGCAACCAACGATTAAGAAGGGAAAGATTGTTATGAAATCGAGTTCAGATATTGAACAGGTCAAAGAGATCACACCAAACAATTTCGTCGTCTCAAAGACCATGGTTTCTAAAGTTTGTCCAGTTTGCAAAACTTTCTCATCCTCTTCAAATACGACATTAAACGCTCATATTGACCAGTGTTTATCTAAGGAGTCGAGTGTTAAATTGACTGCAAATCGCAAAATAATGGTTACACATAGGATCAAACCTCGGAAGACGAGGTTAATGGTAGATATATATGAAACTGCTCCACGGTGTAGTGTGGAAGAGCTTGATCGAAGAAATGGTGCGAGTTGGGTCACTAAGTTGAGTTTTCCAGATCAAGAACTCGAGTTTCATGAAGAAAAGAAGAAAGATGATGAACCACACAAGCCAATTTTCGTTCCTGAGGTTGCTGATTGTGAAGGTGCTGTGTATATCGACACTAATGGAACAAAAGTTCGGATCTTGTCAATGGCAAAAGTCGATTTGTTAGATGATAATCAAGCGCGAATGTTACAGGAAGGAGGAAAACGCAGAAAAAATTTCACTGAGAGGAAGAAAAAGAAGGTTTACGGGCAGAAAAATTGCAGAAAAGCAACCAAACTTAGCCCTGAAAGCAAAAAGTCCCTTGCTCTAAAGCCTCATCATGGGGGTTCTGAGGTTAGATTCTTGACTCTTATAATCTCTTTATATGTAATTAATTTAGCTCTCTAATTATCGACAACAGTCTGTTTCTTGTTTTTGAGGAGACGTAGGATCGATCTTGAGATTCCAACAGAACTTATAAATAGGTTCCGTAATCATGAAACAATTAATAGAAATATGATTTTTGGATTGTTGATAAAAAACAGGAGATAAGTGGCCAAGAAGAAAATCTTACAAATGAAGAAGGCTGCAACAAAGAAGATCAAATGGAGACCTGTATCAAAGCTCGCGTGAGTAAGCAAACGGATGATTTGGCTATTAAAAGGCGACCATTGGCTTGTTTTAAGAGAAATGGTCTTCCAAAGAGGTTCAGTGGTGCAACAAAGGACTTGTTAGTTGAAAACGAAAAGTCTTCTTCCGGATATTGTTCCAGAACAATTCCTAGCTCATCGAAAAATATGTCTTCTGTTCAATGTAGCAAGAAAGCAGAAACTTCATCGGCATATAGGGAGAAAGAACCTCTGATTAAGTATAAAAGCGTAGTGAAATCGAGCTCAGAAGAGAGGTTTCCAATCATGTTAACAAAGAATGATAGTTATGAGGATACTCGGGTTATTAGGAAGAAGAGTAAAAAGAATCTGTTGTCACGAAGCCGTGAAAGCAACGTAGGATCCAAGTTTAACTTTAAAAGGAAATTTTCGGAACTCAAGAATTCTCATGTGCATATGTCCGAAAATGCTGTGATGGAGCCATCTTATCAAAATTCTTCGAAACAGATATCAAGATTAATGGAAGAACACACGAGCGAGAAGTTGTCTTTAGAGACAGCAAATGCTTTTGAAGCAAAGAAGGAAAATTCTCATTTGATTACTCTAGAATCCTTTAAAAATGAAGACTCATCTCATTCGGACGATGTTTGCATCGATGTTCAGCAAAGTTATATGGGTTTGACACGCTCATTCAAAGATGAATTTTCTAACAATTTTCGCTCACACGAGTGCATGGGACTTCATCAAGGTTCTCTAGATTATATCGAGAACATTACCATTGGGCATAACGTTGAAGATCACACAGAAGATAGTGAAAAGAAAGGAAATTACTTTTGTGAGTTCGATCCAATACCAATTCCTAGTCCACCAGGATCCTTTTTGCCACCTAGTCCTGGTGAAGATATGGAATCCGAAGAACTTCAAGACAATTCTTCATTGACCACCATGAGTAGGGTTCAATCAACCGAAGACCAGCATAATCATGATACAATAATGAACAAGGACTGCATCTCTGATTCTCCAATCTCGACAATCTCAAGTCCTACCTTCGCGATGTCTGGTTCAAGATCAAGTCATCTGGTTGATGCTGTAGATAAGAAATATGCTCAAATCACTTTTTCATCTGTGAATACGAGTGATTTGAGATCGGTTGATGCAACCTTCACAGAAACAGTTTCGATTCCATCTAACATCCAGAATGACCAACCTTATTGTTGCTCTAGATCAGTGGACACCTTCTCAAAGAATCTTGCTTTAGATAACCAAAATTCATCTGTTCTTGAGTCGAATAAGCGATCTAGCAATACAAACTTTATGTCCAAGTTTTTTCCTCTGATTCCTGAACATGTGAAGCTCCCGGTTTATAAAAACTGCGAACCTGCAGCTATTAGGCCTTCTACACCAGTTCTGAGGCTGATGGGGAAAAACTTGACTATATACAGTCAAGACAGATGATTTCTTCATCTCTAACCATAACCAAAATGGCTGCATGCCTCAAAATTTTAACCTCCAAACACCAAATTACGCAAGAATCTTGTCGATTTGGGGCTGCCTGTTGATCATGCATTTGATACAATGTTTTCAACTACAACAAAAAGTCTTGTGGAACCTGCAAACTATCATAGACTTGATCATCTGAAAATGGAACATGATCATAGTAAATAATGTTGATAATGTTCCTTTTAATGGAGTTTAGAGATGAGTACTTTTCAGTTTTCAATCTTTATATGCTTTTTATCTTTCTTGTTTTTTAGTTCAAAAGTTAGTGTAGTGTGAGTTATGTACAGAAGACTTTGACTAGTTTTTCAGGCTTCCATGCTAGCTACAGCCTTGCTTAAAGCTACTGCTTTTTTATATTTTATGCTTTTGGTATGATCATCAAAAGAATATTATGTCAACAAAATCATAAAGTTCGTTTGGTTCGTAGATTTTTTTTCCTCAGATTTGCATTATGCAGTATTTATCTTTAATTATCATAATTTACGTCAAAAAATTTGCATTATCTTTTAGGGTTAATCTGCTAATCTGAAGAATGCAGGGTACTGGAACTTAAAATCTTAGGTGGGCGGCTGAGTTTTTGTATAATAACAAAAATTATGGGATTTAAGAGATCATGTGATTTTAAATCATTACTGAAATTTACGAACCAAACACAGGATTTTAAATGAAAATCTCAATAAATCCTGGAAAATCCACAAACCAAACGCCCCTTTAGTGTTGTGTTACGAGTTGATCGGGTTGGTATCGACGGTTTTGTATCTAGGGGCGGACCCAAGTGTGAGGTGGGGGTGGCACGTGTCATAGGTCCTTCCGCCAATAACTTTATTACGTAATGTCATTTTTTATGGATTTTTTGTTGGTGCAACCGGTGGTTTTTGAACGTGCAACCATGTTTTTCAAAAATTAAAACATTATTAGAATAGTTTAATAAAAAAAATATAATCTTCAATCAAATAAATAAATTTGTAGTATAATTATTTATAAATTAATGTAACAAATAAAAAAAATAATGAATTAATTATTTAAAGCCCAAAATTAAATGCCCACTAAGGCATTATTATTTATAATTTTGGTTCATTTTACCGAACTCAATAACATTATTTTTATTCAATCCCAAAATTTATGAAAATTCAATTATTATCGCTGTTAACTTGACCCGATAAATCTAATTAAATTAAAATTATAAAATCGAAAACACGACTCAAATTTATGTCATCAGCGACCAAAAATCCTAAATCCGTCACTGTTTGTATCCGTAGATTGCACGTGCGATGTTAAGCATTTTTTTACCAATATTATTGTATTCCGTTTTCAAACTAAGCTTCAATTTTCTAATTAAAATGTCCATTGGTGATTTTCGAACTCAGCAATCGGTTTTTGGTTCAAATCGAATTAGAGAAATAAATATCAACACACATCACTCCACTAAAGTACAATTAAAATGTTAAGGCTTGGGACTAAAATGAATTATTATTAATTGTGAAATGTGAATCCTATATATCAATCAACGATCAATACAATTAATCAAGAACAGAATCAAGAACACTAACCAAATGCTTGGATATATCACAGATTCGATTACAAAGGAGAATGAGAATGACTTGCACTGTTGCCCTAATTCTCTGGAAATCCGTGCGTACAAAATGAGAGAATGTCAGATCTGTTAATCCTATTACAAAGTCAACTATCTATTTATACTATTTACAACTATGAACAAATTACAAAATAAACCCTAGACTTTAATTTTCATCAACAAAAACTATTCCAACAATCTCCCCCTTTGATGAAATAAGTAAAGTCTTTATCTTGAAAGCCCCAGCTTCATCTCAAAATTTCTCACACTCTTTCTGTTTGCTAGTCTCCGCTTTATCTTTGAAATAACTTCAACAATGAGCTTCATGTCATTTGCACTGAGGGCTCCTCTTTTAGTTTTTCTTTTCTGATCAGCAGCCAGCTTTCCTTTAAGCCCACTCATAACTTTCTGGAGAATTCCATCACAAAACTTATTCAATTCAATGGTCCTCATAGCTCTCAGCTTTCGATTTCTGTCTTTGTACATGACTACTGGACGCTTGACCATAATGACTTGAAATTCTTTCAGTCTCCCGGCAAATTTGATTTCTCTGTTTGGTGGAGTCACATTTATCTTTCTCATGCCCCTTTCAACACCAATTTGAAGATCTTGGATTGACATAAGAACGAGCTTTATATACATAAAATGAAACAAAGTCTTCAAAGCAAATCTGCAAAACTCAATTCTTTTGTTTCTACATAATTCATCAAACAAATCTTCAATGTCAACCAAATTCATCCAAAACATATCAGCTTCTGTAAACTTATACGTATTCCCATCCGATCTTGTAATTGTGAATGTAGGATAAAAGATCTTAACAAATCTATCCATTTCAATCTTTACTAGATCCACTATTGGAAACTCACTTCGAACCTTGTCTGCACTCTGAGCCTTGTTTTAAAGAAAACTTGCATAGTTCACCAGATTTGGTCGATTTGGCTCCAATACTCTAAGCAACTTCAGAAATGTACAAGGAGCTTGCTTTTTACAAAAAATCTTTTTCTCCAAATGATCTTCAAGGTACGGCAGTTTGTTTCTTTTCCTAACGTATTCAGCCGATTTCTTTGAGGAAAGCTCCAGACCCTTTTTCAACTTCTTTCTAACTTCTTCTTCGTTCAGAAGGCACAACATATCATCAATCTCTTTCTGAACTAGCTTTTGAACTTCAAACCTCAAATGATGTTGCTTTTGAGTTTCATCTGCTAGCACATATTCATCAAAAAATCTTTCCATGACCTCAAACTCATTCACCTCTTTAACTACTGGAGGAACAAAACTTTCGACTGGAAATGGCTCTATCTCTTCTTCTTTAACCTGTACCGTAACCTCAGGCTTTTCAACCGTTGGTATAGGTATATCATCCTTTAAGATCTCTTGAACCAACACTTCTTCTTCTTCAATTCTCTCAGCTCTAACATCAACATCTGTTAGCTCTATAACATCATCATCTTCTGATTCTTCAATCTTAACAACATCTTCAATCATTAAAGCTTTTTCTTGTTCATCTTCATCAGATTCTCCATATTCATCAAAATTGTATAACTCTGACTGAATGTCCAATGGACTAGGAACATCTTCATAAAGAATCAATTCCTGTCCTTTTTGAACATCAGTAGGTTCTTTTGAGTTTCCCGCTTCTTTCTCTCTAACTTCAGACTCCTTTTCTGGGTAGGTAAGCATTAAAATACCAGGTGTAGGCTCATCAAGCTTCCTCCTTTAATCCCACTCATGAGGAGCATCATCGGAGTCTTCGTCATGCTCATCATGTTTTCGTTTGGGCGCAGAAGCTTGAGCCTTGCTGGTCTGTTCAACTGCCGCCACCCGTTCAGATAAATTTCCTAAAGTAGTATCACCGTGCTCTCTAAGCCTGTCATCCTTTCTCTCATCTCATCAAATTGCTCAAACACTAAGTCTCTCAGCTCTTCAATAGCTTGATTCTGATCAGGTTGCTTCACTGACTCCTCTGCTACTGATTTTCTTTTCAAAAACTTGTGAATGTTATTCATTAGAGCCATTACTTCTGATAGTTGAGCAGAAACATGATTGTTTACCCCCGCAACAGCAACATTTAACGCTTGAGTTAAAGTTGTTTCAGTGACGAACGGGGAAAGAGTAACTACTGGGTCACTCAGACTTCCAGTTGACAGAACAGTGGAACTTGTAAAAAGAACCTCTGTGTGGCCAGTGCTCAGAGTTGGCAAAGTTGTAGCTCTGACTGGACTTCCACCCTCTTCAAGTGACGGAGCAACGAATGCTTCCGTGACTGAGGATGTTCCGACAGTGACACTGAGTTCAACTGCACTTACTTCAACGAATGAAGTACACGCAAGTGTCCTAGTGTGTATCGGTTCTAGACTTGGTGATTGAAATGAATTCGTACACTCGGGCATATGTGTACTTAATTCAATATCTATCAAATCCAAAAAATTATCGGATAGCATTTGTGCTTGTTCCCGGTGCTCAAGTGAAACAGTCTCCTGTTGAGAGGAGACTGAGTGGATGGTGGGGTGTGCTCTTGTCAGTGGGATACTGACTTCTTCAATGCTAACTCCCTGTTGGGAGCTAACAGCAGTTGTGGTTATTTCCCGCCTTTCTTCGCTTAGGACATCCCTCACACTCTCTTGAGCTATACTTACAATATCCATTAGAACGGCTCCTCCCTCATCATGAGCAGGTCCATCATCATCATCATCATCATCTTCATCACCTTCCTCCTCTCCCTCATTTATGTTTGACAATGTACGTTTAGAATCAGAACTACTCTCTTCTCCCTCACCTCCCCTTACATCACCTGCTTCTCCCTCAGTTACTTGAAGGCTTCCCTGAACTTCAGCCCATTGCTGAAGTTCCTATCGTCCTACAACTCCTTGGTTTAGAGAACCTGGTTCTTGGGTCTCTATGGGAGCGTGATCTATTCGGTACAGCCTCACATTCTCACTTGTCTGATCTGCATACTTCAACAATGCTTCCGGTATTGGCATGATGTTGGCATTCGAAGAATCAGGAACTTCATGTAGGCTCATCATGACATGTTCAGGGCATCTTTGAGAGTTTGATCTTTTCAGTATATTCTCGTTTGCCCTGAGAATGCCTCGAATTAAAATTTGAATAAACCTTTTGTAACGGTACAAACTTCCTTGACCTATTTGTAGTCTTGGCAAGCACAATTTCCTTCAGATCCTCCCAAATGCACTATGCATAATCGTAATGTTTGTTGAATGCTATGCCGTGAAAGATCCGGAGACAATGGATACTGCATCTATCTATGCCAGTATGCTTTGATGTCATGCAACGATTGATAATGCCAAACAACGTGTACCATTCACCGTTTAGCCCATTTCGGTGAAATTTTGAACTTTTTGGTAAAGGCTTTGAATATCCCAGGCAAATCAGGTCATGGACCAACTCTTCGTCTGATACGAAATCTTCGAAGTCAGCTAACTCTGGAAAGTTAACAGTATCAATTCTTCGGGTAAGAACAGATTGTGTCTAATTCTGGCCAAAGTGATCTTAAACTTGAATTGATCGATGGTAACCTTGAAATGATGGTTACCATCTGCTGGAACAAACTTAAATGTGTGCCAGAATTATTGAAGGTAAACTTGTGGAATTGAAGGTTTATACTGGAGAAGATATCCCAAAGGATGTCCTTTTAGAATATCTACGATGATTGGGTGACTGACTTTGATCACTTTTGTATCGAGGCGGTGGTTATTGTCTTTGAATGGTAAGCAATATTTGGGTTTGACCAATTGATTGTCAGGGATAATGGTAGATGATGAAGGCCTTGTAACTGAAGCTGAACGAAAAGGTTTGGAAACAAGAGTATGGTTAGATGATGAATGGGAGTCAGAAGAGTTTGAATGATGGGATTGACTTGCAGATGCCATTTGTAACCTGTGAAACATAATAAACATGTTAGATATAGCAGTTAAACAAATGAAATCTTTCAAAAATAAAAAAATAGAACATTTTGCTAGAAATTATAAAAATTTGTGGTTTTCTGTTTAAAGCATCGGGATTCCAGACAATAATATGAAAATATTATGGACAGGATTCCAAAGTCAATTTTTCAGAGACCAATGTTAGAAAATCACAGATTTAAAACAAATTCTTGAAAAAATGTTACATTTTTCTTAAAACATTAAAATCCCAACACTTAGGAAAAAATTTGAACAAAAACTCGAATGACTTTATATACATCTCGAATAACACTTGAACAAACTCGAATGACCTTGAATGAATATCGAATGTATCTATGCACAAACTCAAATGAAATGTAATGAACCTCGAATGTATGTATGCACAAACTCGAATGAAATGTAATGATTCTCGATTAAGTTTATGTATCAACTCGAATGAAATGAAACATTTCTCGAATACATCTAAGTATCAACTATATTAACTCTTGAAGAGTCTCGAATGAAAAACAAACTCAACTCGAATTAGTCATGAAAGGACTCGAATATATGTAAAGTCCAACTCGAATGAGTCATAAAAGGACTCAAATGAATGTACAGTCCAACTCGATCAAAGCATATGTCCAACTCGATCAAAGCATATGTTCAACTCGATCAACCTTAAATGATTCTCGATTAACTGAGTGATCAACTCGAATTGAACAGATACTTTTCTCGATTGATGTGTCAACCAACTCGATTGACACTGAGATTTTTCTCGATTATACTTTCAATTGAGAAAGTATTCTTTAAAATTATGTTCAAGTCCTTATACACTGAATTTCAAAATTTTAACTCCAAGGACTCTAATACTGATTTAAAACTTTACCCCTACTCGAAAATCAATTTCAAACAAGTTTGTTTTACTGAACTTTGATTAAAAACAACAACATGGTTGTTAAAAATCCAAAATTCAGAAAAGTATGAACTCGAAACCATTTGACCTCAAAATTCAAATTGCTGTTAGTGTGAGTTAAATTGAACCATGAAATTTAAGATTCAGGTACATCATCATTAACCGCAAACCAACACACTTTTGATTTCAGTTTAACACTTACAAATTCTGAAAATCCATGAACACATGTTTATGTTCATATGAACGCATACACACAAAACTGATACTTAGAAACTGAAAATTAACAAACTAATACTGAAATAAAAGATATAAAATCGAATGAAAAACTCACAATTTGTTGCTTTTTACTCTGAAATAACCGAAGATATTAGGGTTTTTGAGGTTTCTTAATGAGGAAGAAAGGTTTTGAAGGAGACAGTGAATAGGAGATTGAACCGAAAAGTTTAATTTGAAATTCTACTTTATAGGTTGAATTTCAAAATTTTTAAAATATCCGGCCCATATTCACCAAAACTCATCTTAAGTCCATTTATTACAAAATCATATTTTCTTCCAAAAGCAAACCAAAACAAAACAAATGTAATAGAAAAATAAAAAAAAAATTTATAACACTAAAAAATAACAACAATTACAGAAAAAAAATAATAAAACAAATACAAACAAAAACACAATAAAAACTTTTCGCTAAAAACAATCCCAAAATGTTTTTAAAAAAAATAAAATTGAAAATTGAAAAATTAAAAATATTGTAAAAACATAAAATGCTCCCCCTTAAAGTTTAGAATGCAGCTCCCCTTCAGATGTATATAGTATTTTTCAAGTCAACTCTCCCTACAAAATATCAGATAAGTCTTATCAGATTTTCACAAAATCAAATAGAATTATTTTCTGCTCCCCTTGCACATGACAATCCAGATCAGTTAAATTCCAAAAAATTTAAACTTTTAAAATTCATGAATTTAACATCAGATGAGGATCAAGATAAAAAAAATATAAATTTAAAATTATACATCGTAACTACTGAATTATTAAATCTAACGATTTAACATACCCAATTTGTATACCAAAAAATTAAACCTTTTTTCATCTAATGCTTTGGTAAACAAATCAGCTTGTTGATATTCAGTAGGAACCAAGTATAATTCTATATTCTCATTTTCAACATGATCCTTAATAAAGTGATACTGAATGTCGATGTGTTTTGTTTTTTAGTGCTGCATAGGATTTGATGCAATAGCAATTGCGCTATGAGAATCACAATATATCGGAATATTCTGTGTGTAAACCCGTAGTCTCGCAATTGGCTCTTCATCCACAACACCTAAGAACAACAAGATGAAACAACAACATATTCTGCTTCAGCTGTAGACAATGAAACACAGTGTTGTTTCTTGGATGACCAGCAGACGGGTTTGTCACCTAAGAATCTAACTGCACCAGACGTACTTTTTCTGTCCATCTTATCACCTGCGTGATCAGCATCAGAAAAAGCAGTTAAATTGAATGAAGATTCTCTGGGATACCACAAACCAGGGTTTGGTGTTTCCTTCAGATATCTTAAAATTCTTTTAGCAGCAGTTAAATGTGATTCTTTTGGATTGGCCTGATATCTAGCACAAACACATGTAGCAAACGTAATATCAGGTCTACTAGCGGTTAAATACATTAATGACCCAATTATTTCTCGATAATGAGTTACATCTACAGGTTTCTCTGAAATGTCCTCATCGAGTTTGGATTTTGAATCCGGAGCCATGGGAGTTTTCATAGGAGTACTGTTGACCATGTTAAATTTCTTTAACATGTCTTGTATATATTTGGACTGATTTATAAAAATACCATCAGTCAATTGTTTAACTTGTAAACCTAAGAAAAAATTTATTTGTCCCATCATGCTCATTTCGAATTTCTTGGACATTAAGAAAGCGAATTTCTTACAAAATTCAGGATTTGTAAACCTAAATATTATATCATCTACATATATTTGTATTACTATAATATCCGGTCCCTGACGTTTTATAAACAGGGTAGTATCAACTGCACCTTTGTTGAATCCACATTTCAACAAGTATGTTGAAAGTGCATCATGCTAGGCACGCGGTGCTTGTTTAAGGCCATACAGTGCAGTGGCGTAGCCAGGATTTCACTTTGGGTGGGCCAAATTTGTTACTAGGAATCAGTATGCATTGAAAAATATGAATATATATATATATATATATATATATATATATATATATATATATATGTATGTATGTATGTATGTATGTATGTATGTATGTATGTATGTATGTATGTATGTATGTATGTATGTATGCGTTTATATATGGTCCGATTCAAAAGAGTATGTAGCTTATGGATGGTATTGAGGGTACATCTTTAAATTTTAATAATAACAAGTACTTACTAGGTATATATATTATATATATTATGATAAAAAGTATATATTAATTGTTGTTTATCTATATTTAAAAGCATGAAAAATAACAATTTTTTGACACACAGTAATACTAATTCTGTATTTTTATTACAAATCAATATTTATATGTATTAAAATTTATTTATGTATGTTTTATAAAAGTAACCATGTATTGAAAATACATGTGCGCGCGCACACACACACATAGATACATATATATATATATATATATATATATATATATATATATATATATATATATATATATATATATATATATATATATATGAGAGTGATGGCCCACCCTACTTCCAATGTGGCTACGCCACTGATACAGTGATTTGTCTAAAATATATACATGATCAGGTTTCGAAGAATCAGTAAATCCTTCAGGCTGATATGTATATACTTCATCAGTTAATTCCCCGTTTAAAAACGCAGTTTTAACATCCATTTGATAAACAGTGAAGTTTTATGAGCAACAAATGCTAGAAACATCCTAATTGCTTCTATACTTGCAACAGGAGCAAACGTTTCATCATAGTCAATCCCTTCTTGTTGACTGTATCCTTTGGCAACGAGTCATGCTTTGTTACGAATGATGACTCCATGTTCATCCTTCTTATTCTTAAAGATCCACTTCGTGCCAATTATAGATTTATCTTTTGGTCACTCTACAAGTCTCCAGACCTTCAACCGTTCGAACTGATTCAGTTCTTCTTGCATTGCGACAATCCAATTAGCAACCAGAAGAGCTTCTTTCACATTTTTCGGCTCAATTTTGTTGAGAACATTTGAAAATAAGCACTCGTTTATTGTGGCTCTTCTGGTTTGGGCTGAAGCAGAAGGATCACCAATGATATTTTCTGTTGGGTGATTTCTAGTCCACTTGAAAGTATGTGGATACTGTTGAATGTGGTCTTGATTGGGATTTAGATCTAAATAGGGAAGTTGGGGGTTGGCTTCAGATGTAGACGGTAAGTTATCGATGTTAAGGGGGTTTCAGAAGATTCTGGAGGTTGAATAGGTTGTACACTTTCAGTTGGCAAGTGCACATCTGTTGTCGAAGCTTCTCCAGTTTCTTCTGATATTTGGTGATGAGAATGATCCGAGACTACACCGGGATCTTCAGTAATCCTGTCAGGCACCAAATTTAAAACATTAGTTTTGGGCTTCTCAAAGTAGTCTTCATAGAAATTCTCAAAGAGTTTATTTTAAATCTGAATGTTCTACACTCTTTTCAGTTGACTCCATAGAAGTCGGCTTGTTATGTTCGGGTCCTGAACTGGTATGTTCAGAAGCTATTACCACTCCTTCATCAAATTTAACGTTGACGCTTTCATTGACTGTCTTGGTCCGCTTGTTGTAGACCCGGAAAGCTACTGACTCCTTCGAATATCCTATGAAAATTCCTTCATCAGCTTTTTGATTAAATTTTCCAAGGTTGTCTTTGTCATTTAATATGAAGCATCTGCAACCAAAGACATGGAAAAATTTAAATACGGAGTCTTTCCGAATCGTTTATTGATAATTGATCGATTCTACGTGAAACAAGCTGTTGCAACAGCTTCAGCCCATAAGAATAACAGAAGATTAGAGTATGCCAGCATTGTTCTTGCTGATTCCACTAGTGTCCGATTTCTTCGTTCAGCGACACCATTTTGTTGTGGAGTATCAGCGGCTGAAAATTGATGTGAGATCCCCACAGAATTCAAAAATGATTCAAGAGATTTGTTCTTGAATTCTGTGCCGTTATCTGATCTGATAGTCTGAACTGAAAGTTGCAACTTTACTTGAATTCTTCGGATGAAGTCTATAATGATTTCGGTAGCATCAGATTTGGACCGCAGAAAGAAAACCATGTGTATCGTGAGTAGTCGTCGACTATTACCAATACATATCTTTTCTTGTTTATACTTTGTACTCTCATTGGTCCACACAGATCCATATGTAACAGTTCCAGTGCTCTCGTTGAAGAGTGTTCGGATTTGGACTTATGTGAAGCTCTAGTCATCTTTCCTTTTTCGCAAGCGGCGCACAACTGCTCCTTTTGAAATTTGAGAGTTGGTAGCCCTTTAACTAACCCGCCTTTTGCTAGGCTGGTTAATTCGTTAAAGTTCAGATGTGAAAGACGACGATGCCATAGCCAAGCTGTTTTAGATGTAGCTTTTGACAGTAAGCAGACATCCTTTTTCAGATTAATGGAGGCTAGGTCAATGGAGTACAAGTTGGTTTTCCTATTTCCTGCAAGGATTTCTTTTCCTTCTCCAGATCGAATGTTGCATCGATTAGCTTTGAAGTTGACTTCCAATCCTTTATCGCAAAGTTGTCCAATGCTAAACAAGTTGTGACCAAGACCGTCAACATAGAAGACCTTCTGAATGGTAATTTTATCGTTTGCAAGACTCCCATAACCTTTGATCGGACAAAACTGATCGTTCCCAAATCTGACCGTCCCACAGAACTTTTCTACAAAGTTAATGAGTGTTTCTCTTTGTCCGTTCATGTGCTTCGAGCATCCGGAGTCAAGATACCATACATGATTTACCTATAAGACGAAATAGCACACGAGGTACCCACTTATAGTTGGGTACTTTTGATTTTGGTAAATCATGCGGTTGTTGATGCTTTTTCTCATCAGATATGTCTTTTATTTTAATAGTTGATGATGATTTAGGTACCCACTTTTTAACAGTTCTTTTTGGTATCCACTTTTGTACAATTCACGGCGGAACTGTTTTTGAAAGATTATGTTGTGGAACCTTTTTCCGTTTGAAAGATGGGTCCTTTTTCTTAGGTTGCCATACAAGCTTATCAGATTTTACAAGCACGGATTTACATGAAACAGAATTCAAAGCAATTAAATCAGTTCGAGAGAATTTGATACAAGATTTATCAGTAAATTCATTATTATAGACAGAATTTTCAAATTTGCTATTTCTATCTGTAACAATATTTTCCTTCACTCGCCACTCCTGTTTTATTTTCTGGTTTTTCTTTTCTCTCTGCTTCTTTCCCCATACTTGCTTCCGAGAACCGTGCACGATATAATCTGACATAGAAGAAACATGAGAATTAGTGATCTTAGAAACTTGTTTCTTCTGTAAAGGTTTCTTACCTTTTGAAGTTTGGACTTTGAGTGCAATTGAGTCCTTTGTAGAAGATGATTCACCTTTTTATCGGTAGACACACTTACATTACTAGCCGTTTCAATATCAAAGATAACAGGTAGAGTATTCGGTGCAATTCCAAGTTTAGATGCAAATGAATTTGATATGAAGGAACGGTTGGCTCCTGAATCAAAAATAACTCTAGCAGGTACGGAGTTAACGAGAAACATACCAGATACCACATCTGGTATTTCCTTTGCTTGCTCGGCCGTTATTTGGAATGCGCGATTCTGACTCCTAGCTGGCTCGTTACGGCGACTAGAACCTCCTCGCGATGTGCTATGTCGGGCCGGTTGATTTTGTCTTTGCTGTTGTTGTTGATATTGTTGCTAAGGTCGGTGTTGCTGCCGCTGCAATCGCGGATGATGCTCTGCACTCGGATAAATTATGCTAAACGGATGCGTACATGCATGCTCATTATGTCCAGGGCGTAAACAGTTGCTGCAAACTTTAACTTTGTTAGGACATTCTTCACTGCTATGTCCTATTTCGTTGCACACGTAGCACCTCACATCATTGGGGTTACAACGCCCAATGTGTGACTTCTGGCAGCGGCGACACTGCCTCGGCTCAGAATGTACCGCATAAGATCGAGATTGCTGTGCCGGAGGTGAGCTGAACTGTCGGTACTGAGACTGTTGTGGCTGAGAATATCTGGATGAAGATCCAGAATAGCTTCCAGTGCGCGATTTCTTGGGCGGTGATGGACATGTCGGGTTAACAGATGAAGCAGGAACTCCTCCAGCTCGAATAAAATCCTGCTCGAGAATTCGAGCAGCTTCAACACAATCAGCATAGTTGGTATATCTCTGGTGCTTCAAGAACTTCAGGTACTCGGGATGAAGACCCATCAGAAAACGGTCGATCTTTCGCTCCTCCGTAGCAACCTGGTAGTCAAACAGCAGGCTAAGTCGGGTAAATTCAATCTCATACTCAGTCACCGATTTGGTTCCCTGAGTAAGAGACATCAGCTTCTCTTCCAAACGCTTCTTTTCATCAGCTGGGCAGTACTGACGAAAGAAGATAACTTTGAAGTCATCCCAAGATAGGGACTTAATCCACTTGGCTCCGTGCATGTTCTCCTGAGATCTCCACCACATAACAGCGCCACCCTCGAACAATGTAGTAGCAAAGCTGACCTTGGATTCTTCAGCACAGTCGCTGATGAGAAATATTCGCTCAATGCCAGTAATCCACTCGAGCGCTTCAATCGAGTTTGCAGCTCCTTTGAAAGGTTGAGCTCCGCAAGCTTTGAAGTAACGGAAGTTGCAGCCCTTAGGAGGGACTACAGGAGCTTCCTCCTCGTCGGTGTCGTCGTTGTGGCGTCCAGTATCATCGTGTTGCTTTTTCCTACGTTCTTCTCTACGCTTAGTTTCGGCTTCATCACGAGCACGAAACTGATCTTGCAAGAACTTAGCTTGATGCTCGTTGTTCTCATTAAGCATAGTTTGCATAATTTACATGATCTGTTCAGGAGTGAGTCCACCTCCAGCTCCTTCACCAGATCCAGACATATTCTGTAATAAAATAATAGTGCTTGCATAAGAATAGGTATAATTCCTATTCTACCCCATTTCCCAATTCCTAAAGCAAAGTCAAAGCCTATCTCAGGTCAAATTAAAGTCTAGATATTCGAAGCTAATATCTTTGCTTAAAAGTTTGAGTCTAAGTGTTATTGCTAACACTTGAATCCCTCAAACTAATGCTCTGATACCATCCTGTCACATCCTTGCTTTAAAACATGCTTGCTTATCCCAGGAATAATAATATTTGCATAAAGCTAAATGAAATATTACAATAAGTCTTGCACTACACGTGCTTCAAGATTACAGTACTAAGTTGCTAAAAACATCACAATATAAATAAAAGCAGCTACCCAGAACCCAAGGCATCATAAAGCTATACCATAAGCTGAAAGTGAGCTAAGTCCTCTGGGTTGATCAGATAATAGACCTAAGCAGAAGGTCCAGCTTGTTCTTTACCTTTTCCTGTAAAAAAATTGTGAGTAGCAACTGTAAGCTAATGCTTAGTGAGTAAACAGATATTCATGAATGCATGTAAAATATGAGGCGAAAGTGCCTATAAAGGCTTGTTATGCTTGCTTGCTTGCTTAATTACCCAGAAAGAATGCTTGCACTTGAGACATTTCACGCAGAAAGGAGATGCCACCACTAGGGGTTTACCGCTGACAGATGATCAATCTGTGATGCGGGGCTAGCTACCCGCATAATGCTTAGGGATAGTGATGAGCATCAGAATTGCTTGCTTGCTAAGTATAATGCTTACATAAATGCACAAAGAAATGCTCAAACAAAGCTTGCTGTATGAAATGCAGAAAATAAACAGATAACAGTATATTATGCACATTAATAGATCAGGTGTAAGATCCGGCTAAGCTGGGTATCGCCTGCATCACAGTGTTCGCCTTCACTCACAACAGTCTATTGAATTCCAAAGAAATCATATAGAAGCAATTTATGTCTCAATTTCATATAAAACATGTAAACAAGAATAACTGTTACTCACTGTACTGAAAACGCTTGCACGGGCTTTTCTACGCTTTATATTGCTTTATAATGCTTGCAAGGTGTTATATCTGACATCATATAAACTTGGTGAATTTGAGCCTTTGTCAGATATTTAGGATTTTTCCAACCAATACCAGATTTAGAATTGTAAAATTCTGTGTCTTTTGGTTGATTTAAATAGATAGTTTGATCTGTTTGACCTCTTTTGATAAATTCATCTTCCATTTTCTTTATTTTCTCATAAAGTTTTGTTCTTTCTTCAAAAATGGCATGATATTTTACAGAAAAATTTGAAGCCTCTAATTCTGCCAAACTCAGTTTTTCTTGTAGGTCAGATATATTGTTATTAAGTTCTTGGATTTTGCTTTGAAGTTCATTTGCTTTGTCTTGCAAATCTGAGACTGCTCGTAATGCCAATGCTTTATCTTTGGAAAAATCTAATACTAATGTATGTTCATTACGTAACTTGTTTTCCAAAGAGGGAGCATGTTTCTTTTCTGCCTTTAATGATTTTTCAAATTTCTTTAGCATAAAGGCCATTTGTGTTAATTTTTCTTCAAGCAAACATGAATCATCATTTTCAAAGTCAGAATTAGAATTTACCTCTGGTGTTTCTAAACTGTCTGATTTTTCCGACTCTGATTCATCAGTATCGTTGTCATTGATGCATCCAGCTTTTCCTGTTGCCATCAACGCGAATTCTTCAGTCTCTTCCTCATCAGACTCTTACTTTTCCTCATTTTCTTCGTCCGTTAGCCCAACCCATACCTCATCTTCTGCTATCATAGCTGACTCACTCATTTTCGATTCATTGAAGACTTCTGATTTCAAGCAGATATGAGCATCCTCATCCAATATGTCTTCATCCTCTGATAACTGTAGCCAATGATCATCATCTGCCATAAGGGCTTTTCAGCTTCCTTTTCTTTGGCTAGGAGAGTCTTTCTTGTGTAGTAGTCAGAGTTTTTTACTACTGGCATTCTGCACTCACGAGCAAAGTGTCCTGGTTTTCCACAATTGTAGCACTTTTGCTCTGTTTCTTTCTTGGCTGATTTATCAGATTTTTCATATTTTTCAGCTTTCCTGCCGCTGCTCTCACCAGAATTTCATATTTCTCCTTCTTTTCAAACTTCCTTCGATCCAATTTTCAGATTCAACAATCAACGGGATTAAAACCCCTGTTGATTTTTCTGTTTTTCGAAAAACTTGTTCAAGAACAGTGTTCGAAAAAAAATTCAATCTCAATCAAAAATCACCCTAAGTGCTCTGATACCAATTGTGAAATGTGAATCCTATATATCAATCAACAATCAATACAATTAATCAAGAACAGAATCAAGAACACTAACCAAATGCTTGGATTTATCACAGATTCGATTACAAAGGAGAATGAGGAATGACTTGCACTGTTGCCCTAATTCTCTGGAAATCCGTGCGTACAAAATGAGAGAATGTTAGATCTGTCAATCCTATTACAAAGTCAACTATCTATTTATACTATTTACAACTATGAACAAATTACAAATAAACCCTAGACTTTAATTTTCATCAACAAAAACTATTCCAACATTAATATCGTCAAATATAAATATTAAGGATATATTTTTTCTTTTTTTTTTAGATTTTATTAATACTAGTTTGTTACCCACGTAATACACAATTATTTTAATATACAGTTGTTTATATTAGATACATACAAATTAAAAACTAATACATAGAAATATTAATTTTATTACAAAAAAATACAAAAAT
This sequence comes from Centrapalus pauciflorus, assembly GCA_020465985.1. Lineage (NCBI taxonomy): Eukaryota > Viridiplantae > Streptophyta > Magnoliopsida > Asterales > Asteraceae > Centrapalus > Centrapalus pauciflorus. The sequence continues at coordinate 23,806 of JAANYP010004120.1, forward strand.
TATATTATTATTATTTGACATAAGCTATAATTTTTTTAGACTACTAAATATGTATTAGTAATAATAAATTTTTGTATCATCTTTAAAATTTCTATTATATTGTAGTTATCAATTATTGAAAAATAAATATTTGGTTTGAATTGATTTTAGATCTTATTATATTAGATGTACATTTAGAAAGATGTGATTTAGATATTATTTGTTTTTCCTATAATATGATTGACACGATATGATTGGCACGTGTCAATTGCTGGTGGTGACACATGACATCATGGGAAATAAGTAAATTATTCATTTATTAATATTTATAAATTATAAATTATAAATAGGATCAACATGTAACATTAATTTAAAGTTTAAAAATTAAAAAGAAAATTATAGATCAATTATATATCCAGATAAAACATTTTAGGTAAATTAGAGGTATTAATAGAAAGTATTTAAGATCATTTAGTTATACTAATAATTTATTGGTTTCTTTATAATGCAATTATATAAGTTAACTGAAAGAATTATATTAGATAAAATGATTGAAAAACAAAAATTAGGAAAGCTGAGGAAATGACCCTTGTCATGAATTATTTTACGTTATATATATATATATATATATATATATATATATATATATATATATATATATATATATATATATATATATATATATATTATATATATATAGAATATGGTTCATGTGAGTACCTAAAAAATGCAGAGTACCGTGGGTACCTGTGAACACACGGGTTTCAGATGTGAACTTGCTCCGAAAAAAGTATTTTTTTTTGAATTTTTTTTCATATTTATTTAGATACAAATAAAATTAAGGTTATTCGTAAAAAAAAATATATACATTCACACTTTCTAGCATTTTGAAAGTCATGTGAACGTGAAAAAATTCATGTGAACATGCTTAGTTGTGAACACACGTTCACAACAGTACAGTTCATGTGAACACACATGTTTCACATAGTTCTAGTGTATGTTTATGTGTGATTTTTTTGCGACTAGTCTTGTATTATTAATTTAAACATGATTATGAAAAAAAATGGTTTTAAGCAAGCTACCTCCGGTACTCTGCAAAACTAGTGGTACACATTTGAACTCATATATATATATATATATATATATATATATATATATATATATATATATATATATATATATATATATAGACACACACACACACATACATACACATATATATAGGGGGTTCAATGGAAAACCAACATGCATCGGAAAACCTCCATGCACCACCACAAATGCATCATAATTCCCACATGATGCATCAAATTCCCGCGTGATGCGTCGAATTTCTGTGTGATGAATCACCTGATCCAATGGCTATAAAGTGATTCCCGGGTTTTCCGATGCATATAGGTTTTCCATTGAACCCACCCCTATATATATATATATATATATATATATATATATATATATATATATATATATATATATATATATATAGACACACACACGCACATACACACACAGATATAGATTTTTCATTTTAAAGTCTTAACATGTCACTTGATGATTTCTGGTATCATGGGTTGACTCCAACTTTGAATGTTTTGTACATGATGTAATTTTAATATTACACACACACACTGATACACACACAAAATATGTGTGTATGTACGTATAGGATTGGGTTTCAGTAAAAACACATAAATTCGGTACGAACTACTCTAAAATTTGTGTATTAATGTGTAAAAATATGCATTTGATTTTAAATTTATACATTTAATAAATATATGCATTTCATGTAAACATTTATGTATCTCATGATAAATCTGTCAACTTTACGTTTGAATTTGTGCATTTGACAAAATTTGTGCAATTAGTGTACAAATTTGTGCATTTAATGTATGATTTAATAAATTTAAATTTTAAAAGTAATTTTAATGTTATATTATGATATTTATTATTTGTCAAAACTATTATTTTTTTAAACTTTAAATTAATATAAATAGTAGCTACTTTTATAGTTTTTTTTTTAAGAAATCATATAATTTTATTGATATAATATGATATTTTTAATTTATATAATGTCCATATATATTTTACCACGATAAATAAAATGTTATATGTTTTTACTAATTACCTTAATGTCCATATATATTTTACTACGATAAATAAAATGTTATATGTTTTTACTAATTATACCTATATACATTTGTAGAAGGGCATTTTGTCGTTTTGGTGGCTTTTGTTGTCGTTTTGGGCCTCGGGGGTAACGAATTACTTTTTGGGATTTGCTACATTGCACATGAGATTTTCTATCTTGCGCCTAAAGCTTCCTTCGACTAACAAATTACAATAGACTTTTGTTTGTATGGTTTTTAATATTATATATATATTGCCGACGGAGCAGAGAGAAATCTGCTCACGTGGCATTCAATAATTGGTAGAAATTCCTATATTTAATGCTGATTTGGCAACATATCATTGGCTATAATTCAGATTTTAATGCCTAAATCACTGCTATAAATAAGGTTGGATCACAACAGAAATTTAAACTGCATTTGAAAAAGGGATAACATCTATTAAAGAGGTTGCAAAAATACTGCATAACAAATTGCAGAATAATAGGGGATAAAAAAATTTAGGCAATAAAGGTGACAACAATGAATATAGACATTAGAACCGCAAAAAATCAAAAAAAAATCCAGATAATATGTGCTGAAAAACTGCATCTTGATACATTCAAAATAGAGGTTGTTGGATATAACAAACAATCAGAAATATGGGATATTACATCCCGTTTTATTAATATTTGCAGCTGAAATTCTGGATAATATCAAAGCAGAAAAAACGTATCAGACCTGGAAAAAAGATATATATCATCGTCAGTTAAATAACTAACTGTGAGATAATATATGAAATAAAATGTGGCTACTTATTTAACAAAAAATCAGGAAAATAAGGGATATTGAATCCCGTTTGGTTAATATTTTCAACTATATATACATGGACTATTCATTTTCGCAGAAGCTATATTCAAAATATTAGTGAAAACTGCATCACAAGATTGAAAAAAAATTGTACCATTATGAAGATGAATGTCAGGTCCAACCAGATGAAGTGTCTGCAGAAAGGAAAAGGTTAGTAATAATACTAATACAAACTACGAGATGAAAGACACTCCATATTTTACACACACACCCCAATATGCAAGGTAAACTTCTGTGATCATTAGATCTCACAGTCAAAATATTCTTATTTATTTGTTTCAATTGAGTTGACTAATATCAACCTATTTTTTCATACAAATAAGATTTTTTAGCTGTTTAGGAGGAAAAAGACAATAAGTATCATAAACATTAAGCATAATGTCAACCACGTAAATAAAAACAAGTAGAAAAAAATCAAAGTATACAGATTTTTAATTCTGTTAAGTTCTAGGAGTTAAAATAAACATGTTTTGAACATAGATAGTACTACTTTAAAATTGTAAAAAAGAAAAAGGCTGATATGCATTTATGTTATAATCTTCACGGATTGCCCTTTCTCTATCAATTTTATAATATACAAGACAATTCAAATCCTCGCAAAAAGTTCAACATACTCAAACAATCACACATTGTCGATATCTGAGAATGCTAAAGTAACATCAACCAATATAATAGAAACAGATAGTAAAATCCTTACTGCATCAAAATGAATTGCAAAAAATACAATTTCAATATCAAGAGGGTTTGTTTACCATGTGTTTGTCCAATACGAGAAGCATTAGTGAGTGTCACTAAACTTTGAACCACAAATACAAACCTAAATCATAAAAAGGAACAAAAAAATTGAGTTTAGTCAAAACTATGATTTTAAAGTAACTTGCTTTTAGTTACAAACGGAGGGAAACTTGAATACCTCTCGACATGCATCGGAGGGCCAGCTGATCACCAACCGACGGCCAAACAAGGGGAGAACGGCGAAGCGGGGGGAGAATGGCGGAGCAGGGGGAGAAAAAGAAAACGATAGGGCTAGGGTTTCTAAAAGGGGAGCGCGTGAAGAAGGAAACCAAGGGCAACACTGATCTCACGTAATGGGATACCTATGTGTATTTTTGTGTAATAAACTTTCATGGTTTTAAAGAATTATAATATATTACATTTTATATTTATTTATTATTTAATTAGATAATTAATATAAGAATAATTTACAAAAATGGTCTACATGGTTTATTTAAAATTTCAAAAATGATCTGGAATTATGTTAACACCTTCGTCTCGCTTGGATTTATTCTTATAATTATTATGAGCATATTTATATATATATATTTAGGGTTTATTATGAGAAAAATTGGTCTAGCAAAATTTTTTTAAGTTTTGCTATAAATGATAAAAAAAAAAAAGTTGATGTTATTAATGATAAAGAATAAATAATGTTGTTATAAATGCTGAAAATACATAAAGTTGTTTATGTTTTTAGCAATTGGTCCTAATCAATATTCACGATTAAAATAAGTAATTTTTTATTCATGAACAATGTATAGTTCTCTTAAAAATATTTTTTTGTGTTATTATTTATTTAAAAATATTAATTTCGTCACACATCACTCGAGCAACACACGGGCAAGTTGGTTTATGGGTAATTTTTACGCACGGGTATTCAACTAGCAACAATTTTTTTAAGTTTTGCTATGAATGATAAAAAAATATAAAAGTTGATGTTATTAATGATAAAAAAATAATGTTGCTGTAAATGCTAAAAATACATAAAGTTGTTTCTGTTTTTAGCAATTGGTCCTAATTAATATTCAGGATTAAAATAAGTAATTTTTTCTTCATGAACAATGTATAGTTCTCTTTGAAAAAAATTTGTGGTATTATTTATTTAAAAATATTAATTTCGTCACGCATCACTCGAGCAACGCATGGGCAAGTTGGTTTATGAGTAATTTTTGAATGGTTTGGGTTGGGTTGGCATGAAACATTTTTGTCCAAGTTTTCCAATTTTTATGAATAATTAGTGAGTTCAAATACAATCAAAAAACTATTACTACAATAATATTTTATTTTTAATAGTCTGAATAAATTTTTATTATAAAATTGTGTTAGACTATATTCGTAGTTATACTTTAAAACTACATGTTTGTGTATAATTTTATGGGAAAATGATGGGTTTTCATTTTATCATAAACTATTATTAATTTTTTTTTTCTGTATATTTAATTCTGATAGAGTAATCTTTTAACGCATAATTAGTCTTTCGATCAACTCACATGTATTAATGTATAGTTTTCTTAAATAAAATCCATTTTTTATGTCATTATTTATTTAAAAATAATAATTTCGTCGCAAATCACCCGGGCAACGCACGGGTATTCAACTAGTTATACTCTATCTCCGGTGTGTGTGTTGGCCTGCTAGAGAGCGGTGGTTGTGGAGTTTTTTACCAAACCCTTGTATTTTGTATATTTATTTCCCAAATAGTAGTAGTTTTAATTTTATTTACTAAAAGATAGTAGTTTTTGATTTTAAGCCTAATAAAGAATGATGGTTTACACCTAACCTTTTTTTATTCAAATCTTTTATCCAAAAATGGTCGTCTTAATTTTTTTTTAAAGATCTTTCTTTTTTTTTTTTTTGCTCAATATTTTTAAAAAAAGAACTGTTTTCGAAATTTTTGTTTTTCAATTTGATTCTTCTTCTACCCACTACATACTAAATTACAAAGATCAATGTTCAATTTTAACTAACAGAGACAAATAACAATATTTTTCAATTAATCGATGAAAACAACTAAATTTAAAAATCATGCAATGGGTTCATGTTAGAAAACTAACTTTATCAATACAAATAAAACAATATGTACATGATGTATGATTTTATGTCAAAGTGAGTAAAAAATTGAGTGAAAAAAAAAAAAGAATTGAGTGAAAAAAAGTGAGTGAAAAAATAATTGTATGTGTCAACCAAATGACTCATACATGAATCCATCAATTTTAATTTTCAAATAAGCTACTACTAGCAAGCTTCTAAATAATTAATGGATTGAAATTAAGAATTGATTTTATGATTTTTTTTTTCACTCAATCGTACATCAATGAGAATTGTATGAATTTATGTCAAATTTCATATATGTATGATTTTATGTCAAATTTAAGTGATGGCAAATTGTCTTAATGAAATTTAAAGTGAGTGAAAAAAAAATTGAGTGAAAAAAATTATTTTGAAAATTGTATTAAGTTAAAAAACAAAAAGAAGAATCATTTATTGAAAAAAAATGGGTTAAAAGCAAAACTACCATGTTTTAGTACATAAAACCTAAAGTACTATGTTTTGGTAAATATTTTTTAAAAGTACTATTATTTGGCTAAAAACTCGTGGTTGTGTGGTAAGTGGAGAGATAGCAAAACCATCATGGTTTAATTAAAGTTGTTAATTAAACAATTAAACTGACGAGACATTCTTTTTTAAATTTCGTCAATTTATATCATAACAAAACACAATTCAATACTTAAAGTAGGATTTGAGTTAAAGTATCTAATCATATTAAGAAATATTATTGATAATTAATATTTAGTTATGGGTTAATATTAAAAAATCTCATCAACTTTCTTCATTTTCGCGATTAAACTGTTTTTCTTATCATTTAAGTCTCTAAACTATTTTGTTCTTATTAAAAAATATATATATTTGACGTGTTAGACCGGTTACCAAACAGTAGGGGTGAGCATGAGGCGGTTCGGTTTGGTTTTTGGCCGAAACCGAAGCTAGATCGAAAATTTCGGTTTTTGAAATGGAGGAACCGTTCGGTTTCGGTTTTTTCCGGTTTCGGTAACCTTTGTTTTTTCAATTGATAAACGTAGTAAAAAATCTACCATCTTTTTCTATTTTAACGATTAACTTTCTAAACTTTTTACTTATTAGTTATATATAGCGGCTAATCTGGTAACCTGTCAAACATATATATTTTTGAATAAAAGAACATAATTTAGAGACTTAGTGAAAATTTTTTTAAGACTTAATTAAAAAATAAAAAATGTGATATTACCTTTTAGTGGGTCAGGGGCCATGCTCATGCCCATGCAGTTGTTTACTTTTATTATTAAATTTAATAATGATAAATATCATAATTTATATATTAGGCCGCATAAAATTTTATTTATAACGAGTTACTGAACACCCGCGCGTTGCTGCGGGGTGTAAATATTGATTACAAAAATAAATATAAAAATAAATAAAAAAAATACTTTTCAAACAATTCAAACAACGAAACATAACTGAACCAACATCGAAGAATGAAATTGGAAAGCTGATATAGATTCAATAAGCAAGACAAATGATACTGTTAGACGGTTCTTATCATTGGTTTTCTAGATTTTGGAATGCTAAAATTACAAACAACGTCGTATTAAATCGGATCGGAACCAGAATTAATTAATCAAATATTCATAACCATAATTTGAAATTTTGACATTGATTAGGTTTAATCGTCAATTTAATTTATTGGTTTTACGGTCAAATCAAATAAATTTACAACGGTAATGTCTCTAATATATCGATTAGAGTTTGCAACGTTATAATAGTAATATTCAATGTTATACATCATATTTAATAAAAAATCTAACTTTTAAATAGTTACATTTTAATTATAAAACAATTTCATTAGAATTTTGTATCGTGCATCTGAATAATGAAATCTTTGATAAATTAAACATAACACAATAGTTTCAAAAGACAACTACAAACATATGTATAATTAAAATCATAATTTAAAGTATGTAAGAAAATGTTGTAATAATAAATGTTAAAAGAGAACTAAATGATAATTTATTAAAATAAAAGGGCTAAATAAAAGATAACACTAATATGAGGGTGTATTATGAAAAATTAAAAAAAAATTAAAAAAAAAAAAAGAAAAAAGAAAAAATGTTATTGGTGGAGAAGATTTGGTAATTGTATATATATAATATTAATATACTATTTATAAGGGAGCTAGACAGTGAAAATTTGTAATGACTTAAAATTATATTTGTTAAAAATAAAATTTTTAGAAATGCATTTTTAATAATTTTAAGTGTCATTTTTATAATGCTATATTTTAAATTATTGTTTATTATATACTAAAAGGAATCAGATAAAAATAACAATGAAAATGCATTTTTTTTCATGAAATCCTACAATTATATACTATTTATATTGTGTTTAGAAATATTTTTAGACTATGTTTTAACCATATAAACTGTTGTTTTTTTTAGAATTCTAAAAGAAGTGGTTTTCTTGAGACTTGAGACAGGTATATAAAACAAAGAGTAGTAATGTGAGTGCTTTGCAACAAAATGTAAATCATTGCTTTAAAATTAGGTTTTAATTAAAATTTAAAAACATAAAACAAGAAAGAAGAATACAATCAATTAAATGTTTCAACCGAACTCAAAATTATAATATATTAAATGAAATATAAATTTATAGAGAATAAAATTATAAAGTTAAACGTTAATTACGTATTTTCGTAGTAACACGCGGACCATAACTACACTCGTTACCTTACAATTGCCAAATATATTTAATATTTTTTTGTATAATATTTATATATTTCTAATATGCTTTAATAAATTTATATATATGGTTGGAGAGAGTTATGTGTTAAAATAAGGGAAAATGGCATTTTATAGTTGTGAACTTTTGACTTTGTACTGATTTATGTAGTTTTCTTTTTTTTATGCACATTTGGTAGTCAAAGTTTCAATTTTGTTCCAATTTGGTAGTTGGTCTACCTGGTAACCGGTTGCATCCGGTTGCAATGCCTACGTGGATCATTTTTAAATGACGTGGCAACCCGTTTTGATATTTTTCCCGGTTTTATCTACGTGGCGGATCCGTTTTATAATAGGGATAATTGCGTAAAAAACCTTAAAGTTGGACCATTTTTGTGATTAAAACCCCTAACTAATTTTTATTGCACAAAAAACCTCTAACCGGTAAAATCTTTTGAAATTAGGACTTGACCGGTTATAATAGGTTGCTATGCTTACATGGCACACACGTGGCGTCCACATGGCAAACCCAACTTACGTGGCGCCTACGTGGCACTACATGTATAATTCTTAAACTGAATTTTTGCATAAAAAACCCCGAAATTGATGACTTTTTCGATTAAAACCCTTTACTATATTTTTCTCACCTCTAACCAAAAATAATATTTACATTTTCTCTTTTTCTCTACCTCCGGCAACTCCGATTACTCTATCTCCTCTTTATGTTCAGCGCTGTTTATTTTATGTATGTATGTTCGATTAACTTTTGCCGTTTAAATTTGAATTTTAACTTCAATTGTGCTGATGGAATCGATTTCATTTTGTGTTCACGAGTTGCTTTTTTAGGTTCAACTTTATGTTCAATTTCATTTATTTATATTTCATTTTAGCATCTGAATATGATCAGCCAGAGCAGTGAGGTTCGCTAGCCTAGAGGGTGGAGGTTATATTGGGAAACAAATTCTTTGTTTGATAAATAAAAGTTTAATAAATATCCATGTCATCAAAATGCAATCAGTGAAGACTCAATTTTAATTATCTTTGTTGGTTGGAGGTTTTTTATCAAATTAAAAATGATTTGGGGTTTTAATTGAAAAAACTAAACAAGTTGGAGGTTTTTTACGCAAAAATCCATTTAAAAGTTTTACACGTCATCAAGTTGCAACCGGCTAAACCGGTTGCAAGTCAGATTTTTTGAAAAAATCCTAAATTTACAAAGTTTTAACCAGTTGGAGGTTTTTTGTGCAATGAAAAATGGTTGGAGGTTTTAATCGCAAAAATGGTCCAACATAGAGGTTTTTTGCGCAATTTCCCCTTTATAATATTACTCGGTTTATACCCGGTTATAAACCCAACTCGGTTCGTTTCTTAACATCGCCCCAACCGGGTAATATTATAAAACGGATCCACCACGTAGATAAAACCGGGTAAAATATCAAAACGGGTTGCCACGTCATTTAAAAATGGTCCACGTAGGCATTGCAACCGGATGCAACCGGTTACCAGGTAGACCAACTACCAAATTGGAACAAAATTGAAACTTTGACTACCAAATGTGCACAAAAAAAAGTTCACTACATAAATCAGTACAAAGTCGAAAGTTCACAGCTATTAGATGTCATTTTCCCTTAAAATAATGTGATAAATACAACCGCAATCTAACTATAAATGAGTCACAGACCAATCAATTAGCTAATAGCTCATAGTAAACCTATACAAAAGATGGTTTAATTCTTTACGGGTATTGTTTGAATTGCACGAATCTAAAATAATGATTTCTAAAATGATATGTGTTAGTGTGCATCCCCAAATGGACACGTGTGTTCATATGGAATTTCCATTTGTAAAAGGTATTAATATATATTCTTAGAGAAAAGACAAGGTGGTTCTCCATTTTCCAGAAAAGGACACTCTCCCTTATAGTAGTAAGGTTTTGTACGGAAGGCCAGGGAATGTTTTGTCTCCTAATAGAGACAAAACAGGAGTGCAGCCCACATGAGGACAAAACCCAGGAGAGATTCGTTTTCTCTCATAATATGCAACGAGGAACAACCCTAATTTGTTATCATCTTCATCTTCTTCATTGCAAAATACTCTCTCTAAAGATATTATAATGGAAACTGACTTGGGCGTCGGAGGTGTCTCACAGGGAACCTTCCCTGTGTAGGCACGCTGACCCTTTCTTGTTGTTGTGTTCATTTTGTAGAGCTCAGTCTAGATTTCGTGAGGAAATATAGAGTGGCATCCAAGGAACAAAGCTACTGGAGATTCGTTGTGTAAACAAATGGCGCCATCCGTGGGACCGGCGTGAAATGGCTCCGTTCTCTTTTCTATTCCCTTCAGATAGATTACCCTAGCAAGTTTCCTTTCCTCGCATGATGGCTAGTTCCAAAGAAACCTCCCAATCCCCCATTCCTGCGCCAAATCCTTCTGTTGTTCTGGAAACACCCCCTCACAGAAGCCAAGAGCCCCACGCCTCAGACTCCAACCAGACGGGAGGACCCGTCATTCGTCCAACAGAACTTTGAAGCTCTGTCCCATCTCCTGGGGCAAGAGAGAGATAGAAGGGTCATGCTGGCCAGCGTGAAAACATACCTTTTCATCCGTGAGGAAGAAGAGAAAAGGCTGATGTCACTCAACCTTCCACCCCCACCTCCATGGCTTACTCCACAAACAACCTATTCCTCTTCCGTACCGTTTTCCCATACGTACCCTTTTTACCCCATCCATCATCCTACCATGGACACCTCCGTAACTACCATACAAAACCAAGGAAGCAACCCCTCTCAGACCCCACCCGTATCTGCAATACCTCAAACTCAGCCGCGTTATCGGCACCCATAACCAACTCGTCAGTTACCATGGGAGTATCTACTCAACCTGAAGGAATTTGGTATCCCAGGGGCCTACTCGGAGTCGGTTTTGAAAATTATTGGAGATATGGACCTAACATTGGGCATCAGTAGGGGTATCCCAACTGGTTCAGCGGTGGTATGGCTCCCCCTGGCCCCCGCACTATACTCCTCATGGAGCTTGGGTCCCCGAAGGGTTCGCCAGGCCATTGAACCCGCCACCTCATATCGCCAGCAATTCGTCCTCGGAACCATCCCCTTTTGTCAGATGGATTGAAGAATATCCATTACCTGAGGGACTCAAATTCCCCACCAGTATAGGAATGTATGATGGAACTGAAGATCCTAACAACCACTTGCGGCTCTTCACGGGGGTAGTCAAAATTTCGCGATGGTCTGTACCGGTAGCATGCTATATGTTCCCCTTAACGCTAAAAGGAATGGCCAGGTTGTGGTTTGATGGCCTACCAGCTGGATCGGTACAAAACTTCGACGAACTCAAAGCCAGTTTCCGTATGAATTTCATGCAGCATAAGAAGTACACGAAAACCTATTTGGAAGTGCATAATATCAAACAGCTAGAAGGAGAAATTGTTAGAGCATTCGTGGAAATGTATAATTTGGAGAGTCGGCAGATCTGAGCGCTTAATGAAGACTCAAAGATATCCGGTTTCATTCATGGGCTCCGTACTCGTCAGTTAATAGAGATCCTGTCGGCAGAGTTACCGAGCACTTATCAGGAGTTGTTAGATGTAACAGCCCGTAATTTATTAAATATAAATTACAACAGCAGACTTTGGATAATAAAGCAATTTTAATCCAAATATTAGTAATTAACCGAAAATATGAATCTGTAATAATTAATTATATTAAGTTATAATTAATTATGAAAAGTTGCCCAAAATTAGCTGAAATAAAGTTAATAATTAAAATTCAGCTAAATGACAAATTAAAGACTGAAAATGACGAAACGAACTAAAATGAATAAAAATGGGACTAAAAGACAATTATAACAAATCTAGAAATTCTTTGCTATTAATTTCATCTGAAATGCAAATCAGATTGATGGGAATAAAAGTTGGACAATTCCGGAAAATTCAGTAGAAAATCTGATTTTCCCTATTTTCCTATAAATAGGGCATTCCTTCTCATTCCATGAGTTTGGAAACCTTGAACTCTCTCACCTTCTCTCTCTAAGACTTCTCCTTCTCTCTAGAATTTCTCCCAAACGATCCGTCGGATTCTCGTGATTTATACGCCATCGGTTAGAGATCGTCGAGCTCTACACGAATCTATCATTGCATGTTAGATTTCGTCCGGATTTAAGGTAAAATCGACCATTTTTCTGACTTTTATTTCAGTTTTTGTTGAGCAAATTCGAGTTTGCTCATATTCCCTTCATTTGAAGCTGATTTGCTCCCGTTTAGGACCTGTTTTTGCTTGGAAATCGTCTATAGTCGAAGGATACAGCTTGGACGAAGGTTAGTGACTATTACTCCCTTATTTTTGCTCAAATTCGTAGTTAAAAACCTGGAAAATTGTTGAACAAGTAGAACAAACTCGAGATATTCAAGTGCCTCGAATCTATATGAATTTCGAATCTAAGCCACTAGATTCGAATTGTGTAGTGTCCTTCGAATCTAGTATGGCTTTGAATCTGTTGTGTGCTTCGAATCTATAGGCATGTTCGAGTCTATGTATCTGTTTCGAGTCTAAGTTCCCATTTCGAGTCTATTAGCTTCGAATCTAGGTATTAATTTCGAATCTATGCATTATTTTCGAATCTATTCATTGTTTTCAAATCTATGGGTTGTCTTCGATTCTAAGTGATTGCCTTCAAATCTATCTTCCCTAGACTAGAACTAGTTGTATTCGAATCTGATTAGCTAGACTCGAATTAAGCTATTTCGAATCTGATTAGCTAGATTCGAATGAGATCTTTTCGAATCTGCCTCCCTAAACTTGAATTGACTGATTTTGAATCTGGGATAGTTCCAAGCCAAAGTTAAATTCCTAAAATCAGATTAAGTTATTAATCAACCTATTGTAATTAAAAGTATAATATGATTATGATAAAACTCACAAATTCAAGTTGCACATCTATTTTATGCACAAATGAATTAACAGACACTGAATGAACTCTTAGAAATCGTATGTCATGATGCACCTAGCTAGTAATATGATTGGTCTCGTTTCAAGGCCACATATATGTGTAATTAGGTATCGTATTAATCTGTTAAGAATAGACTCACTTTGGGACGATAGGAACTACCTCAGACTCGACAGCCAGAATTGACAAAAACCTGAATATATAACTAGGGTTATATAGATTATGTCACAGACTTGACATTAATATGCCAGACTTGAAACTGAAATGCAGGAACCCGCCGATTTGACAGAGTAAACTGAACAGCTTAATTCATTAAGCGTTATCTGACTACAGACTACAGTGAGTGACAGATTTCATTAATTACTTGCATATGTTTCGATACTTATTGGTGAATGTCATCGACTGTATGGAAACTTCCGTTTGTTGCTGCATGTTTCTTTAATACTTTATTGTATCATAGAAACGTATTTTTGACATTACTGAAGCTAGACACTTGAATTACCTTGATTGCATGTTCACTTTTACATTTTATGTAAATACTTATCATGCTTACTGCTTACTTGACTGTTTATATATTTGCCGCTGCATACTGCATTATCCGATAGGACCGAATGGGAGATCTCCATTCACAGGAGGGAATTCTGCAGATTCCTTCCTATATGACTTGTTTCCATACACTTCCCGTAGGGCTTCGGCCTTACATAGGGGAATACAAACTGGGTTGTCTCCCAACCTTTTTGCTGTCTCAGGACGTAGTGACTTGCCGGCAGGAGCTGATAGTATGGCATGTGTGTGGTAACTAATGGAACTCTGTTAACTCACTAAGCAATGTTAGCTTACTCTGTCATGACAACTCTTTTTCAGGAAAAGCTGATAAAGGCAAGACCATAGCTGGTAGTTCGTCCCAGGCTAAGTGAATCTGGACATTTGATGAATAGCAGACTTTTGGACTTTTGCTGACGCCTATTTTGAAAAGATGATGTGGTCTCGGGTAGCTTGTTCAGACTTCCGCACTCTGATTGAAGATTTAGAAGCTAGTTTAGACCACCATTTGATCTTAATATATTTTTGTAATTAAGTATTCAGGCAGATGGACCTGTGGTATCAAACAATTAGTAATATTTATTACTTAATGAAATGAAATTTTATGACGTGTACTGTTTGTGGTAACTTGGATGTTACATTAGATAAGGTCTATTCGTTCATAAGATCAAAGGAGACGGCTACCTATGGTACGCCGACCAATCAGAAGCAAAACCAGGATTCTCACAGGCAAAGCTCTGAGGCAAGGAATCCAGCTGACAGATACCCTCAAGGAAGAATTCCTCCCGTTCGTCCCCGTATGATAGGCGGCAGCAATCATTCACTAGACCCCCTGGACAGGGATTGTTCTCTTCCCTCTCCAAAAGCCCCCAGGAAATATTACTGACTGAGAAAGTAAGCTCCTCATTTAAGCCTCCCCCCAGGATGTTGGGAAACCCGAAGAATAAAGACAGGTCTCGTTACTGTGAATTCCATGAGGATTTTGGCCATGATAAAAACTTCTGCATAGAATTGAAGAGGCAGGTAGAGGAAGTCGTTAAGTCGGGAAAGCTACCTCACTTGGTCAAGGGGATTAAAGCTCCAAAGATTGAAGGAGAAGCATCAGGAGCCAAAAAGCATAATTGGCAAAGGGAAGGAAAGCAGAATCAGGATCAGGCCGCTACCTCTAAACCACTCAATGAGATACATATGGTTTGTTGGGCGTACGGTGGGAAGAAGCGAAGGAAAGAGCAGGTTAGTAGTGCGGACTTGGATTTAATTTGCTCTCGGAAGGGAAGCCAAACGACCCAATCTTAATTGACGTGGAAGTAGGACACAATCTGATACACAAAGTTTACTGTGACACGGGAAGTGCGTGTGAAGTCATGTATGCACATTGTTTCAATCAATTATCAGATAATGAACGCTACTTACTCAGACCTACAGTAATTCCTCTCACAGGGTTCACAGGGGAGGTAAGATGGCCAAAGGGAACCTTGACACTGCCTATGAGGATCGGGGTGTCACCAACGCAATGGGTATAAGATGTGGAATTCGTCGTGGTAGAATCTCTTTCTCCTTATAACATCATTCTAGGTAGAACGGCAATGAAATGCATGGAGATGGTAGTTTCCACCCCCCATTCAGCAATACTCCTCCAGACGCCTAGAGGAAGAACCCTTATTCGGTCGCACGGAATGGCACCAGTAGATTGTATGACGTTGGAAGCCGCAAAACCAGATCAACCAGCAGATAAGGACCTCTCGGCCATTCTTACCCTAGAAGACTTTGACAAAGTCTTTATAAATCCATCTTTCTCGGAGCAAAGTGTGGCGGTTGGGAGATCCCTTTCGCCAGGAGGAAGGGATGCTCTCGTAAAGTTACTGATTGACAATGTGGGAACATTTGCCTAGAAGCCTGAGGACATGGAGGGAGTACCCCGAGTAATTAAAGTCAAAGACGGAGGCACGTTTAAAACCTCCCACCATCTGAAAGTTTCTCCCTCTGTAAAACCGGTATGCCAAAAGAAACGATCTCTAGCTCCCGAAAGAAGCAAGGTTGTATGTGAGGAGGTAACCAAGTTGGTGCAAGCAGGGATACTGAGGGAGGTCCAATACCCTGCCAGGGTGGCGAATCCCATTATGGTTAAAGAATCCAGTGGAGCCTGGAGGATGTGTGTTGATTTTACAGATTTAAACAAAGCTTGTCCCAAAGACTGTTATACCCTCCCCGGATTAGACTGGAAAATTGAAACCCTTACAGGATTCAGGTGGAAATGTTTTTTAGATGCTTATAAAGGTTACCACCAGATTCAAATGGCCTCTAAAGACGAAGAAAAGACTGCATTCCATACGGATATGGGAGTCTTCTGCTATCGAAAGATGCCTTTTGGCTTAAAGAACGCGGGAGCCACTTATCAGCGGCTAATAGACACGGCTTTCAGGGGTCAGATTGGTCGGAATTTGGAAGCCTATGTTGATGACATGGTTATTAAGAGCAGAACAGAGAAGGATCTCCTCCAGGACATAGCCGAAACCTTCACTACTCTCAAGGAAATCGGTATGAAGTTAAACCCTGAGAAATGTTCTTTTGGAATGCTCAATGGACAATTCCTGGGCCATATCATCACTCCAGAGGGGATCTACGCTAACCCAAAGAAGGTTAAAGACATCCTCACTCTCAAGTCGTCGTCAACCCTGAAGGAAGTACAAAGCTTGAACGGGAAGTTAGCAGCCTTAGGGAGGTTCTTTTCTAAAGCAGTAGAGAAGTCTTCCCCTTCTTCAAAACACTCAAGGGTTGCTTGGAGAAAAGTCAGTTCCAATGGACGCCTGAAGTGGAGCAGGCTTTCAGCCAAATGAAAGCATGCTTTCAGTCTCTCCCTATGATCACCGCACCCGAAGCGGGTGAAAACTTAATTATGTATTTGGCTGCTTCGCAGGAGTCAGCCAGCGCCATATTATTAACTGACAGAAAGGGTAAGCAATTACCCATTTACTTTGTTAGTCGAATGTTGCAGGGATCGGAGACCCGATATCCTATGTTAGAAAAGCTGGTGCTCATCCTCGTACACTCCGCTCGGAAACTTCGTCGGTATTTCCAAGCTCATCAAATAACCGTCTTCACAGATCAGCCGATTAAATAGGTTCTTTCCAAGCCAGAGAAATCAGAAAGACTCACCAAGTGAGCAATAGAGCTGGGGGGATGGATTTGCAATTCGAGGCACGACAATCCCTCAAGGGACAGATATTGGCAGACTTCCTAGCAGAAACGCAGAGGGAAGACATTCGTGAGAAACCCACGTCGGGGAACGGTGCAGATAAAAGTGAAGATTACCAATGGGTTCTTTTCACCGATGGCGCGTCTAGCGCAGAAGTATCGGGAGCAGGCTTGCTCCTCAGGAGTCCGGATGGTATAGAGTATACTTATGCTCTTCGTTTCAATTTTCCAACGACAAACGACGAAGCGGAGTACGAGGAATTGTTGTCAGGGTTGAGGATGGCAAAAGATATGGGAGTTGGCAAGATAACAATCCATGTTGACTCACAGCTGGTAGCTAACCAAGTTGAAGGGACGTTCGAAGCCAAGGACATCTCGATGCGAAAATACCTTGACGAGGTAAGGTCGTTGCTTTCACATTTTGCTAAGTAGAAAGTAAAGCAAATTCCCAGGGGGCAAAACAAGTGGGCCGACGTACTCAGTAAGTTGGCCTCCATGACATTCTCTCACTTGACCAAGGAAGTGCTCGTGGAAGTATTAGAAAAGCCTTCTGTGGGTTACGATGTAATGAGTATTATCCAATAGCCTGGACCCAATTGGATGACGCCTATCATAGAGTATATGATACGTGACAAGGTTCCCGAAGACAAGGATGAAGCTCGCAGACTCCGTCTGAAAGCTCCACTATACTCAGTTAAGGGGGAGTGCTATACAGAAGGTCTTTTTTGATGTCGTGGCTTCGCTGTCTGGGTCCTATGGAGGCAAAAAACGTGATGCAAAAGGTCCACATGGGGTCATGCGGCCTACACTCAGAGGTGCGAACAGTAGTCACCAAAATAATGAGACTCGGTTACTTTTGGACCACCATGCACCGAGATGCAGAAGAGGAATTAAGAACTTGCAGATCTTGTCAAATCCATGCCAGAATTCCACACAACCCTCAGCATGAAATGGTACCTATGGGTGGATGTTGGCCCTTCGATAAGTGGGGCATAGATATCGTGGGACCTTTCCCCGAGGCACCAGGAAGAATAAAATTCCTCCTGGTGGCCATAGACTACTTTACAAAATGGGTAGAAGTGCAGGAATTGACAACGATAACAGGCAAAAAGGTTTTGAACTTTGTTTGGAATAATATAGTATGTCGTTTTGGGGTTCCGCATACGATCGTTAGTGATAATGGGAAGCAGTTCCCCGAGGAACCCTTCCGTTCTTGGTGTAAGGAAATGAACATCGCCCAATCTTTCACTTCAGTGGCTCATCCCCAGGCCAATGGCCAAGTGGAAGTTACCAATCGCGAGATAGTGAAGGGACTTAAGCGACGCCTGGGAGATTGCTCCAGTGGATGGCTTGATGAACTTCCCAATATCCTATGGTGACTCCGAACCACCCCAAAAAGCAGCCATGGTGAAACTCCATTCAGCCTAACTTACGGATCAGAAGCCATGCTACCAGCGGAAGTAAGTGTTCCCACTCACCGGCGGGAAACATACGACATATCCAGCAACGAGGAATCTCGCAGGATAAATTTGGATTTGCTAGAAGAAAAACGCAATCGGGCCTTGATTAAGGAAGCAGTGTGCAAGCAGACCATGAGCATATACTGTAACCGGAGCGTGCAAAATCATTCCTTCCTTCCAGAGATTATGTACTTAGGCGAAATGAGGCCAGCAGAGTTGAAAGTTTGGGCAAGCTGGGTCTAACATGGGAGGGTCCTTATCAAGTCTATGAAGCTGGGAAGCACGGAACGTACCGACTCAAAACATTGCAAGGAAAATACTTGTCGAGAACCTGGCATATTACAAATCTTAGAAAATATTATATGTAAAAGAAAGATGAGGGATACATGTCCTCACTTGTTACTACTTTCTTTATGAAGGCACGAAATGAAACAAAGAAATTTCCCTCTTATCAACCTTATGCTATGCCCTTTTTAATTATTATTAGCATCAATATCCCTGCATCTCGTGAACATCGTTTGGATCACTTTCCTCAAAAGCGATAGATGTGTTAAAACGGCATCTAATCCATCAGGATCATTTGCTCGAAAACTAAAGGGGGTCGAATTCCTGAATCCCCCCACAATGTGTCGACACTAACCTTGGATGATCCATCAGGATGTCATCCACATGCTATTTCATTCTTCTATCACGAGAAATGAACAGATAAGAACATGCATATAGCGAAGGGAAACTGATCATTACTTTCCTAGATGCAACCAATGTCTTATCCAAAAGATCCTAAACAAGGTCACAGCTTAAACAAACATGCACATAATTGTTTGAAAACCAGATAATTGTTTGAAAAACATACAAGGATCTTACAAAGATCCCAATCAGCCACGCAGGGCGCCAAAAATCAGATCCACTTTCCACTAGCAGGGAGCAAAGCCTTGATTTCAGCCCAAGATCTTTTTCCATCAACACTGACTGCTTGCAGGTAGGGATAAGTACCATGAGCAACTGTCTCAATAGCCTGCTGAAATTTAAGAGGCGCATCCGGATCAAAACCCTCCACTTCCTCAATAGGCTTGCCCTCCAAATACTTACCATGCAACAATTGGGCAATCTGATGGCGACCAAGTTTTAAGGCCTCCCTTTGAAGCTGTTGCAAGAGATCGCAGAACTCAGATGTACGGACCAGACGCAGAAACACATGACGAAAACCTTCGTTAATTACTTTTTCCTTCTCCGCAACAGCCTCATTCTTCTCCTTCTCCAGCAAAGCATACTTCTCTTTCAAAGCTATCATTTCCTCAGATTGCTTATGCAACCCCTCCTTAAACTGGTCCACCATAAAGCTTTGGTCTTTAACTTTGATTTTGAAGCTTCCAAACTCGCCTGACATCGTTCTAGCTCTTTCCCAACTTTCGCAGCCTCCCCACATTGAACCTCCATTTTCTCCATAGCCCTCAGTTTCTACCCAACCTTTGGCGCATGTCGACTATAATGTTCATCATGTCTTGCAATGTCTCATCAGATTTAGTTGCAGCCCCAACATCAGACAAATCTTTAAATTTACCCTTTCTAGGGCTGGGAAACACATGATTCCAAAAATCACGACGGGACAAGGCAAAGGACAAATCATCACTGGCAAGAATTTTCCAAGAGGGTTTAAACACGCCTGTTCCTTCCGCATCACTTTTCTCCTTATCGGAAGATGAATCCACTAACAGCACCTCCTCCTTCTGGACAAGGGGCTCCTTGCCCGTGGTAATCTTTAAGGGCGAGGAACGACGGCTGGCAGAGGAGGCCGTCTTCCCAGGGGTATCCGGTAGTTCTCTGATGATAACATCCTTCGACAAACGAAGGCCTTTCCGAAGGGGGGGGGGGTGGAGGATGGTATGTTAGCTTTCCTCTTACGCTTTTTGATTGCATGTGCCAATGTTTCACCATCTTCAGAATCTAGGGTACAAGAAAAGATAGTGAAAACGAAAGAAATATAAAAGGAGAAAGAGAACACATGGACCAGATACCATACCTTCCTCAGAAGCAAGAGCAGTGTTCCCGACGTCGCTACCAACAATTCTTCCCCTACGAACAGAACTTTCACCACCATCAACCTTTTTGGCAATAAAACGAATGCCAGAAATATCATGATCAGTAAGGAGCTCGCCCAGATTCATCTCTACAAAATAGAAGAAGAGATAAAAACACTTGAGAAAGCAACAAGTCAAGCAAATAAGGGGACTACTTACCAACATGACCCTTATAAGCCACAGGCATAAAGCCAGGTCGCCCATAAACACGACTAATACACGCCATAACTAACACCTCTTCAAGATAACACCCGAAGATGAAACCTTTGGCCACATAATTTTTCCCTTATGTCACCATCAAAAACCTTGGGTAGAACATTCATCTCAGCGTTTCCCCCTTCTCGCTAAATAAGCAAACTATTCCTTCCCCTACCCACAATCTTGCTATCTACCCAAATATACCTCCCTTTCCAATCTTTCAGACAGGTCCTCTTCCCCACCAGAATGTGGGAAAAGGGTTTCAATCTACGCTCAAAGATAAACCAATCCCCCTTGTTACATAGTTTGAAAAAGGTACGGAATAAGTCTACACTAGGGCTCTCCCCTATGGACTTGCAGGCCATCTCAAAGACCATAGCCCTCTCGCATCCAAGGGGAGTCAGTTGTGTTATATGAATCTGATAGAAATAAAGCAAATCTAGGAAAAAAGTACTAAGAGGGAAGCGGAGATGACCTATCTTTACAGACTTGGTGTATATGGCTACTTTACCAAGAGGAGGGTGGTTGGCCCTTTCGTGTTCCTGGGGAAGACAAGGGTGGATACTGGGAGGAATCCCATACTCCTTACAGAACTTACGAAAGTAGGAAGGAGAAATAATAGAAGGAAGTTCCCCAATGTTACCTGAGCCATCATCAGAGGCTTCCGGTTCCATAGGGAAGTTACAAGGGTAAAGAGAAGGACAAAGGAAAACTAACCTGTTTGTTGGTGATATTCTCTGACGAGGAAACCCACAGAAAAAAGAAGAGAGAAAAAGAAGTTGGAAACCGTCCAAAGGATGAACGAACCGCCCCTTTTAAAGGGTGAAAAACTTTTCAAAATTCAAATGAGTAGGAGGTTGGCACGGATCCCCTTGGGGCGGTTTGGGCGGGAATCCACGTGGAACCCCATCTGATGTCGACCCCTGACCATCACCCCCGGCTGTCAGCGTCAGACGCCATAACATCAGGCGAGTGGGACAGCTACTCTCCCAACATTAATTAACAGATGCGACTCCTTATAATTACTCGCTACCCGTAACCCGAAGTAAGTGATCTCACCTTTTGTATACATGCATACACGAAATAATAAATAATAATAATACAGAATTCAAGTTCAAACTCTCTTTTAGAAAGTCTGAACTGGGGGGGACTTGTTAGTGTGCATCCCCAAATGGACACGTGTGTTCATAGGGAATTTCCATTTGTAAAAGGTATTAAAATATATTCTTAGAGAAAAGACAAGGTGGTCCCCCATTTTTCAAAAAAGGACAATCTCCCTTATAGTGGTAAGGTTTTGTACGGAAGGCCAGAGAATGTTTGTCTCCTAATAGAGACAAAACAGGAGTGCAGCCCACATGAGGACAAAAC
Source organism: Centrapalus pauciflorus (assembly GCA_020465985.1). NCBI lineage: Eukaryota > Viridiplantae > Streptophyta > Magnoliopsida > Asterales > Asteraceae > Centrapalus > Centrapalus pauciflorus. The sequence goes on from JAANYP010004120.1 coordinate 46,089, forward strand.
CCAGGAGAGATCTGTATTCTCTCATAATATGCAACAAGGAACAACCCTAATTTGTTATCATCTTCATCTTCTTCATTGCAAAATAGTCTCTCTAAAGATATTATAATGGAACCTGTCTTGGGCGTCGGAGGTGTCTCACAGGTAACCTTCCCTGTATAGGCACGGTGACCCTTTCTTGTTGTTCATTTTGTAGAGCTCAGGCCAGATTTCGTGAGGAAATATAGAGTGGCATCCAAGGAACAAAGCTTCTGGAGATTCGTTGTGTAAACAATACGATTTTAAAATATTCAGGGGATGAGTGAAATAATGAATTATAAAAGATGGAGAAGTGATAAATATGAAATGCTAAATGAAGGTAAATGCTTTCCTTTTATTTATGAATTTATTATGAAAAAAACCAACATGTTTTCAGGTTTTCGTCCGTTCAAATTATTTTTGCCATAAAAGTCCTTAAGTTAATTATTTTTTTGTATAGTGAAAGTTTGATATTAAACCAGGTTTTTCAGTTTTTAAAAACTCGATTTTCTAATTATAACCGAACTCTAATAGTCAAATTTCACAAAACTAGATAAAGATTTCAACTTTAAGGATTTTTTTTTTGAAAAAAAAACATCGGGGGACAAAAACGCAAAAATCGTGAAAACATGTCAGTTTTTTTCATAGCAAACCCTTTATTTTTTTTATCTAAACATAATATCAAAGCATTTCTAAATCCAAATCCTAAACGCATTGTTTAAATCGTTCAAATTGAACAACTCAGAATGCGTTTAGTTTCTGAAAATTTTCATCTCACTATTCAAAAAAAAAATAAAAACTTGTTTACTTAACAACAATTTTATAAAGTTTCATTTCACTTTTTAAAATACTACTTTTTATATTCTCTCTATTACTTTCCTATTACCTACCTTATATTTTTATAATACTCTCTTACTTTTCTATCACCTATGAAACACCCATACAACTAATACGAGTATTTCGATATCATTATACAATAATTTATACAGAGTACTTAATAATCATCAACGTGATTCCAAACACTTTGCATACAACACAACAGAGTGTCGGAAATCACGGAGTAAAGTAATTGGGGTACAACATTAAAACATTTATAATTACACACGAATTAATTGTCTACAATTAATTCGAGTCCAAAAAGAAAGTCTACTACTCCCACCCGAAAAATCAACAAAATATGGGGCTCCTATCTATGCTTCATTCGGTGTCTAACAATTTGGGCCAGCCGGCCTTTGCCCTTATCAGTTCTTGAAAAGAAATATCAACTAACGGGTAAACAACAAAGTTGTTTAGTGAGATTCTAGATTAAGGTACAATGCAATATATGAATGATGTCATGCAATGCCATGAAATGAATCAATAATCTCATAAGGCCAACTAATGGCTTAAGCTATCACATTGCAGTTACCACACGCTCAGGCTTACCGTACAATGAAATTATAATCTACTGCTCGGTTACCACAGACCACAGGCTTACCGATATGCAGTTTACAATGATGTCATACGATTACCACAGACTACAGACTTATCGTTTTACAGGCAATAATGGTTACCACGCACAGGCTTACCATTATGATTCCGTAAGGTTACCACACACACACAGGCTTACCATCTCAGCGGAGGGGTCAAATGAATGATCAACAACTTATCAACCGAGTGATATTATAACAACGATAATGTATGTGATGGCAAAACATGTAAATGTTTAGATTAATACGAAAAGCAATAACATACAATTCATGATATGCATATGAATACATTAATGCTAGAACTCACAGTGGTGTACAACAAGCTCTCGGTCTCAGTACCGATTCATAGTCGTCAAAGTCGGAGTAATAGTCTCCAAAGAACTTTACCCATCAAACCCCTATAGATAGGTTCATAATATAATATTTATAAGTCTCACAGCGTATAATTTATTAACTTTGATCCGGATACATTAGTCGTAAGACTTAATTAATTTCGGTATCAAACCTCAATTATTATTTGGGTCTAAATATTGTTCTTAATTGATGTCATAAACTATTATGGCAAAAGATCCCAAAGATTGATTAAAATTACAATTTCAGACCAAAATTGGGTCCGATTCGCCGAGTCACAGGGACCGACTCGCCGATTCGACCATCTGAATTTCGGGTCTCTCACAACCGAAAGATGGTCCGAACTCGGGTCAAGGCTTATTCGAATTTCGGATCAACCCATCCGAAATTCGGATCTCAAGTCATCCGAACCCTTAAACTTAGAAAATTTTCTTTCAAAAATCAAGGCTAACTCGCCTAGTTCACCAGGGAACTCGCCGAGTTGTGTGCAGACCTGCACATTCTTCCTTACGGGTTTTAATGCTAAACTCACCAAAACTTTTCTACATTTATTACAAACGGTTGGAAATCATTCCCAAACATATATATACACTTTTAAACCCATTTTAACCACCAAAACATCATTTTCATTCTTTTGGATCATCTAGAGTTCATATGAATTTAAACTTGGGTTTTTGAGATAAACTCACCACAACAAATTAAATTTTGCATAATATGATTTTAACTGGTGGATCTAACAATATTTATCATTCTCATTTGAGATCTAAATATTTCTAAACATTCTCCATAAAAACCCATTTAGGGTTTTTCATGTTCTTCAAATGAAGATGATGGGGAAAAGAAAAGAGTAAGAGATTTACAAAATAATAGTTGGTACTACCTCTTGGTTCTTTCAAAATCACGAGAAGCTTCCAACAAACTCTGATTTTTGTTTTCTTCTTCTTCCCCAAAAGTTTTCTCTCTTTTTCTCTATTTTGAAAAGTTGAAATGGAAGAACACGCTAGTATGTGTGTGTTTAGCCTGATAAGAAAGCAAGGAAAAAAGAATTTCTTTTTTCTTTTTCTTTTAGTTTCTCAACCTTTCATTATTTATTTCTAAGTCCCTATAATTATTTTCATTTCTTTTAAAATCCATTCTTCATAAATCAATATTTTATTTATTATAATTTACACCACCATTCATTTATATGTCACAATATTAATTAATATTTCGAATTCATATTTCGTTACAATAAATATTAATTATCCATTATATTAAACAATTGGGTCGTTACAACCTATCCCATTTTTTTTTCTATAATCACTTATCTTATTTTTATTAAAACTAAAACTTATTCTCTAAACAAGTTTTCACTTTTCATAGATACCTTTATTTTTCTAAAAACTATAACTTGAAAACTGGAATTAAAAAATGACTAGTTTTTGTTAGCTAAAGGTAACCTCAATATTTCATTCTTTTCAATAACCTTTACATTGCATCAAAACACCAAAATGATATTTTTAAATCCCAATTTCATTTAACAATTGCCAATTACAAATCTTCCAATCCAACATGCATGAGAGACTAGAATGTTCAGAATTAATTCATAAAAAATGCCAAAACCAATTATACTTCAAGTAAAGTTTATTACCATAAATTGAAGGATCAAGATTCTCTCTGAATAGATAATTAAAGACATAATTTTGCATTCAGAAAACACAAATCTCATTGTGTTAAAATGTATCACAAACCTCATGATCACTTGATCTCATCATATACATAATTAACATTAAAATTATACAAAAAGATAATTTTAAGAAAAAGAAAAACTATCTTCCCCTTAACAAAGCCTTTTCTGCAGACTCCATCTCTTCTAGTATTCTTGTCTTCCTCTTCGCCGGAATCGGAGAAGTGGGACCAAAACTAATGTAATGGCCGGAAACTGCGTTCAAGGCGGAGTACATATCCCGGAAAGATAAACGTCCAAGTAGAGCCTTTTCTCTCCGGTACTTCGCCACCCATGAGTTTGAAGTTTCTCTAAGCTCCGCCACCGCCGTTGCTATATTCGGATCGGTTTTGTCCATATTAATTATGCCCCTAACCTTTTTTATCACTTCTTGTGTCTCTGTTTTGTATTCTTCGTCGGAAGCCGCCAATGCAGTCGTCGGAATAAGAAGTAATGGGGTGGCGGAGAGAGCTGTTATGGTGGTTAATGATAAGAGGCTGCGACGGTGGACGGTAGTGGATGGTGGAGGTGTGGAGTGCTTGCAGCGAATATTGGGTAGAAGTGGTTTAGGAGTGGAGGTGGTGGGGGTGATTAATGTCGGAGATGCCATGGTGGTGGACGTACGGCGGTGGACGGTGGTTGTGAGAATTGGTGCGAAGTAGTAATGGAGTTTTTGGTTTGGTTTGTTTGGTTTGATATTATGGGCTTATCATCTTATCTGGATTTATCATAGTTTGTGGATGAGAGAGTGTTTTGAAGGATTTTGGTAGGATGTGGATGAACATTTTATTTTTATTTATTTTTAATTTAAATTTTACACCCTAAAAAAATAATTTATACAACATATTTTAATCTTGTCTAATTAATAACTAGTATTTTACCCCACATTACCAATTTTTTTAATATTTAATTATGCATGTTTTGTATATTTTTAAGAACTCTATAATTTTTATGTAGTTAATTTTGTTGTGAACCTATGATCTAACGACTGAGATTAATCATATTTGCTTTCTGGCCGAAAACAATATATAGTTATAGTTTCATAATTTTATTAATTTAATCAAGTTCGATAATTAAACGTATTAAAAGATTATTTTAATCATTGTATATAACTTGTGTTTGTGATATATTAGGGTTAAAGTCGTAGAATAGTTGTGTACTTTTTAAAATGTATCGATATGATACGTGTACTATTTTAATTATTCATATTACACGTGTACTTTCTGAATCGTTCAAATTTGATACGTGTACTACATTGTTTCATACCAATATGATACCTTTGGTAATTGGTTACTGACTATACACGTTAAGAGTGGAATTTCTCTTTTTATTAATGTTCAAATTTCCATAACTGAAGCATCAAATACACTTTCTCGTCCTTGTGATAACCTGGTAGGAGAAATCACACAGCACAGCCAAATTCAAACATCTACAGACCTCTATAGAAATCTCCAATGACGATCTCCACCGTCCAGATCGAAGAACTATGTGTTGCGAAGCTTCTCCTCAAATTTCACGCAGATCCAACGGTGAACAAGTTCGTACTGACGATTCTTTCACAACTGCGCAAAGCTAGACGAAATAAACAGTCATAAAAAGTAAAGGTATCATATTAACAATATAAAAAGTACACGTACTATATCGATACACCTTAAAAAGTACACTGCTATTGTACGACTTTAGCCCTATAAAAAGCAAATAACATTTATAAATATTTATAAGAGTAAATTACAAAAATGGTCCCTGTGCTTTAGTCAAATTTATGGATTTGGTCCCTAGTTTTAAAAATTGCATAAATGGTCCCTAAAAACACTATTTACTTGCAAAAATAGTCCCTCTTTTTTTTAACGTTTTTTAAATGACGGTTTTGCCCTTTTCTTATTAACAATTTTGGTCCCTCATTTATGTAAATTATTTTCAGTTTTAGTTCTTATCATAATTTTTTACTTTTTGCTTAAATATTAAATGTTAATTTAAAAAGTTAATTATTATTATTATTTATAGATTTTTATTTTTTAAAATATTTATTTATTTTATTATTAATATTATCCTTATTTCTATATTTAACTTTATTTGATTTACGTGTCTTTTATATATCCAATTTATTTATTAAAATTTTAGTTATCTTACGTTTTATTTGTAAAAATATATATGCGTTTTTATTTTTTATATGTTTGCATCTAACTATTTATTATGTTAATATTATTTTACTTAATTATAATTTTTATAAAAAAAATACAAACTTAGGGACAGTCCAATATAACTATTTTGTTATATATTGTGACGCCCATGCTATCGTTTTATTCTAATTATTTTGGGGTTTTATTTATTTTGATTTAAATATTTTTTAATTGTAACACATTTTACTGCTTTATTCTTTTTATTATGATTATTTTGTTACATCAAATATGCACGATACAATAAGAACACAATCAGAAATAAAATCAACAGAATGATTTCATTACAAGATGAGAAGAATGATTACAATCACTTGCGGTTTCTCTCTCATTTTGACTTTGCTTGCACAGAAATCAATACAAACTTTCTGATATGTACATATAAAAGTTATAAGCGCCTACGATTTATACATTTACAAGTATGAGAAATTTACAATAAGCACCCTGAAGTTTTACATTAAATTAAAATTGTTTTCATTTCTGTATATATATGTTCCTAACACTTTTTATTATGATTATTTTATTACATTAATATGTTTTGATTAAATTACAAAATATACAAACGAAAATGTATCTAACAAAGTATACAATTCAAAACGTATAGATTTCGTTAAATCAAAACATATAAATGTTTTGTTAAGTTTATATGGTTTATATATTTTACTTAAAAATTACAATTAATTCTAAATGTATTAACGTTATAAAATATTTAAGATAAAAACGAATAACACATCAAGTTTATATATATATATATATATATATATATATATATATATATATATATATGTGTGTGTGTGTGTGTGTGTGTGTGTGTGTGTGTGTGTGTGTGTGTGTGTGTGTGTGTGTGTGTGTGTGTGTGTGTGTATATATATATATATATATATATATATATATATATATATTATTAGAAAATAATAATTAAGTCGAAATGTATTAACGTAACAATATATTTAAATAAAAACGAATAAAATGTTAGGTTTTTATATTTTTATTAAAAATTATAATTAAATCAAAATGTAATAAGTAACGAATATTTAAACAAACGAATAAAACACTAAATGTAAATTGAAACGTATTAATATAACTCAATATTGAAATAAAAAGAAATAAATACTAAATTTGAATCCAAACATATTTAAAAAAAGATATTTAAATCAAAATTAATAAAAACCTTAGTTTATATACTTTCTTAAAAAGTATAACTAAATCAAAGTATATTATCGTAATGAAATAATTAGATAAAAATATATAAAAGATAAAAATGTATAACTATTTTAACAAATGAAACATAAGATAAATAATTGTTTAATATTTAAATTGAATATAAAAAACGTAAAATAAATAAATTAAATATATCTAATGGAATAATCTTAAATAAATAAGAATAAATATATCATAAAATTAAAAATGTATAAATAATAATAATTAATTTTTTAAATTAATATTTAAAATACAAACAAAACTAAAAATTTATGAAAATGACTAAAGCAGAAAGTAAATTACATAGTTGAGGGACCAAAATTGTTATTGAGAAAAGGGCAAAACCGTCATTTAAAGAAAGTTAAGAGAAAGAGGGACCATTTTTGCAAACAAATAGGTTTTGAGGGACCATTTATGCAATTTTTAAAAACAGTGACCAAATCCGTAATTTCGATCAAACCACAGGGACCATTTATGTAAACTCTATTTATAAAGAAATAGTCAATTAATTGTACTAATTAAAATATCTAAAACTAATGGTTAATAATTAAAGTTTTTTGGATTGGTTTATTTTATGGTTGATACGTTTTTAATTATTTATTTATAAAATTACTATAATTATTACATATTTGTGTCTATAGAGTTAAAAATGAATTTTGTTACTTGTTCGTATATTTATTTAATAATTTAGATGATTTATATAAATATATAACATAAAATTGTAACATTTTGGTTCCTTAAACAAACGGCAGTTAACTTGAGTCATTAACTTCAATGGCATTTTTGTCCTTCTAACTTTCAGAGACCATTTGTGTAACTCTCTAATTATTTCTAATTGTTTTTTTCTTTATATTATAATTTATTTGGTATATATTTTTTTTGATTTTTTATCAATTAATTATCCAAATGTAGCATTTTATTTTTTTATTCCTTATGTTTTAATTACTGACTTTTTGTTATTATTTGTACGTTTATCGTTATATTCAGTGATAAGTTTTTATATATATTACTATAATTATTTATTTAACTATATTATATGATAGATCTGGTTAGTTATTTTTTTTCGATTGATAGTTGAAAATATAAATCTTCCTTTGTTCTATTTTCCATTTAGAAAACTTAAAAATTGAAATTGGCTATAGTTTTCTTTCGTCCGGAGATTTAATTTCTTTCTCCGTTTAGAAAATTCAAAACAAGGACATCTTGAAGTTTTTTTTATCATCCGACAATTTTGTAATCAAAATGGTTCATCATTTATTCTACGAAAAATTCAAAAATAGAAGTGATTTGTCATTTTCTTTCTTTGAAAAATGAAAACTAGAATAGCTTGTTGTTTTCTATCCAAAAAATTAAAATCTGAATAGTTCTTCGTTTTAATTTTTTACCATTCTGATTTTAATTAAACGACGAACAATTCTGATTTTAGTTTTTTTTAAACGAACCATTATAATTTAGATTTTTTCGATCAAAAAACAACGAACTATTTCGAATTTAATTTTTATGATAAAAACGACGAACCATTCCGGTTTTTTGTTTTTTGAACAAAATACTACGAACTATATTGATTTTAATTTTTTCGAACAATATAAAACTAATTATTCTAATTTTTAATTTTTTCCATCGATAAAAGAATGAATTATTCTGATTTTAAATTTTTCGATTAAAATAACGATGAACCAACCAGATTTTATCTTTTTTGATCATAAAACAATGAACCATACTGATCTTTTTTTTCAAACAAAAGAAACATTATGATTTTAATTAAACGACAATCAAAAAAGCGATGAACCATGTCGATTTTAATTTTTGCCGATAAAAGAATCATGAATCATTCTTAATATAATTTTTATGATTAAATGACAACCCATTCCGATTTTTTATTTTATTAAACAAAAAACTTTGTGGACCATTCCTATTTTTATATATTTTCAATGAAAAATGACGAGCCATTATGATTATAACTTTTTTGAGTAAAATAAATTTCAAGACGTCTTCATATGAATTTTTTAATAGAGAAAAGAAAATCATTTTAAATTTAAATTTTCTGAACCAAAAAAACTACAACTAATTCTGAATCTTAAATTTCCTAAATGGAAAAAAGAAAGGATTAAGATTTGGATTTTTAGGAACCAATTAAGAAAACTACGTACCATGTATATCATTTAATAATCTTAAATAAATAACTATAGTAATATATATAAAATCGACGATGATAATAACAAAAAAAATATACAAATAATAATAATAAATAGAAATTAAAAAAAGAATAAAAAATGAAATTCTAGATAATTAAAAAATCCACACAAACACACACACACACATATATATATAAAATAAATTATAATATAAAGAAAAAGAAAAAAACAATACTGTTGGAAAATTACACAGATGGTTCTTAAAAGAAGGACAAAAATGCCCCTGAGGCTAATGTCTCAAGCTAACCACCCTTAGTTTCAGGGAACAGAATGTTACAACTTTTCGATTTTAGAAACTTGTGGTGTAATAAAATTCTTTCAGGGACCACAACTATAATTCTATATGAACCAAAAGGATCATTTGTATAATTTAGTCTAATTTATTTAACAAAGAGTAAATTACAGAAATGGTCCCTGTGGACTGAATAAATTTTTGGATACGATCCACGTGGTTTCAATTTTGCATAAACAATCATTATTTTCACTCTTACTTTCAAAAATGGTATTTCTACTGTTAACTTTAAATGGTCCCTGTAGTTTACAACAAATTTCAGGTTTCGTCCCTAATTTTGAAAAATTACACTAGTAGTCCATATTTTGAAACATTGTCACGTTTTCAGTCCCTAATCAACTCAAATTTTTAAAATTCTGATTTTGCTCTTCCAAATTAATTTCACTTATGGTCCCTAATCATTTAACTTAGTTATTTCTTTATAGAGTAAATTACATAAATGATCACTATGGTTTATAGCAAATTACAGATTTCATCCATAACTTTTAAATATTACATTGGTGGTCTATATTTTGAAACCTTGTCACGCTTTCAGTCCCTAAGAAACTCAATTTTTTTTAAATTTCAATTTTGCTCTTATAAATTAAATTCACATATAGTCCTTAATCAATTAATTTAGTTTTTTATATTTAATTGTTTAATTAATAAATGATATTTTACTTATTAATATGATAATTTAATTACAATTTATTTATTTAGTTTACCTATATATTAATAAGTTTTATTATTATTATTATTGTTGTTATTATTATTATTGCTATTATTAATTTGTTTTTGTTGTTATTATATTAACTACATTCGTTCATTTTGACAAAAATATTTAATTTATCATTTAATTTTTGTTTTATAAAAAATTTCCATTTATCAATATATTTAATTAAGTTACTCTTCTTAGTTTCCTATATCAATTTTGAAATACTATTGTTGTTGTTTTTGAAATTCTAAACATGAAAAATATGTACATCCATTTATAAATTTTAATAACCACACATTCTTAATTTATAAATTTTTTATAAGTAGATTATTATATATACTACATATGAGTGTAACATAGGGCTGTAAAACGAACAAAACATTAATGAACATATCAACATTCATATTCATTCGGTTCGTTTACAGCGCTTGTGTAACATATCATTTCGCTTAATAAATGAACGACACAAACGAACTTTTCGCAACGGTTCGTGAACGGTTCGCCGAATGTTTGGTTTGTTTCCATCTGTATGTCACACCCATAAAAATTTTAAAAAAATGCTAAAAAAATTACAAGCTTCTTAAAGTTTATTAGAAATACTACAAATTAACTAATACTATTATATGTAGAATATACAATAGTCTAATAATAAAAAATCTTTAAAATAAGAATGAATGATTTTTAAAATTTGTAAATAAATGTACATAATTTTCATGTTAAGACTTTCAAAAACAACATTAATAGCATTTGAAAATTAATATATTAAGATACGAAGGGTAAATTAATTAAATATATAGATGGATGGAAAAATTATAAAACAACTTTTGTCAAAACGAATGAATGTATAGAATAATAATAATAATAATAATAATAATAATAATAATAATAATAATAATAATAATAATAATAATAATAATAATGATAATGAGACTCATTAATATATAGATAAAATACATGAAGAAATTGTAATTAAATTCTTAGTATTTATTAATTAAACAATTAAAAATATAAAAATATTTGAACATAAAGAAAAATCAAAATAATTGATTAGGGACCAAATGTGAAATGAATTTACAATGGAAAAATTGAAATTTATTAGAAAAATTGAGTTGGGACTGAAAACGTGACAAAGTTTCAATATGGACTACCAATGTAATTTTTTATAGTTAGGGACGAAACCTGAAAATTGCTATAAACTACAGGGACCATTTATGTAATTTACTCTTCTTTATATTTAATTTGTATATTTATAATTGTTTAATTAATAAGTGATATTTAACTTATTCTTATAAGAATTTAATTACAAATTATTTATGTATTTTACCTATATATTAATAAGTTTCATTATATTATTATTGTTATTGTTATTACTACTACTACTTACTAGTTTTAAATACATATATTTACTTGTTTCTAAATTCATCCGTTTGAAGAAAGTATATATTTATTTTTATTAATTTTCATTTTATAAAACATTTTCCAATATTTATATATACAGATACACACACACATATAATTAATTTATCATTATTAACTTCATATATTAATATATATATATATATATATATATATATATATATATATATATATATATATATATATATATATATATATGATCAGGTTCATATGAGAACACTTCTATTTCGTGAGAACGTGAGAACCACCCTAAAATTTGTGCATTTAATGTATAAAATTATGCATTTTATGTTAAAATTTATACTTTCATTAAATTTATGTATTTCATGTAAACATTTACGCATCTCATGCTAAAATTTGTCCATTTTACGAATTGTGCATTTGAGAAAATTTGTGCATTTGATGTTCAAATTTATGCATTTAGTTTATAATTTAATAATGTAACATCCTAATTTTGGGTAAGATACGTGGAATTCTTTAATGGGGTCATTCAAATATTGTTATTGAGTTAAACTAATTATTGAGTTATACGTGGAACCGTCACATGATGAGATTTTGAGTTAACCGGGTTATGGGATTAAATTATATAAAAGATTACAATCTTGTTAATTTTTGAGTGATTTGGGGCCGGGTGATATAAACTTGTGTTTTATGATAACGGGATCAGGAATTGGGTTCCGAACCGAGTTTAACATGAAAACTTATATATATTGTTGAGCTCCTTACTTGCTAAATTCATTTCTTCTCTTCCTAAATTAGAATTCAAATGTGTGTGTGTGTGTGTGTGCTTTTCTTTCCAGCAGCAAACCAGCAACAATAATTAAAGTTGAAGGGAGATTAGAGCTTCAAATTGGCCGTCAACCTCACTACCAATTTACAGTAAGATTTTTGGTTGGATTTATGAGTTTTATGTTGTTATTAGTTAATGGAATTGTGAATTGAGTTTATGTATGTAAATGAGTAAATTCGAGATAATATTGTTGGAAATTATCGAGTTGAGATTGGGTTTGGGGATGATTCCCCTAGTCTGGGAGAAAACAAAGCAAATACTAGTTCTGTTCGTCCGTGAGTGCAGGCGCGATCATAGGATCGCGGGCTGCAATGTTCTTGAGATGAGCTCCGGCCGCGTTGCCACGAGCAAGGGGCGCGATGGGCCGCAGGCGGTTACGGGTCGAGCTCGGGCCGCGTTGAGATGAGCACGGCCACGATAGGGATCTTGACATAGATTAGTTGAACGCAACGGCGACTCCCTATGCGCGACCGCGACTCCCTGAGCGCGGTCACGATCCGACTAGGGTTTAGGGTTAGGGTTTTGGGCTACGCGGGGTACATGGTTAGGTATTAGGGTTTGTGTGTGTTAATTGGGAGTCGTTCATAGAGTTATTGAGTTATGTTTGTGATATTAGGCTATAATATTGTGATTCCAGGGTCTCGAGTTGATAGGGTTGGGACACGGGCAGGGAACCGAGACTTGAGGAGTGAGCTTTCAGGGTGACGTGAGTTTGCATGTTTTTTTAGATACATGTACGATTATTTAGTAAATACTTGCATGATCTTTTACTGAGCTTTCTTTATGAGATTAGTACGAGCTTATCACGAGTTATATTACGAGCTTTATTATCATGCATGTATTACTAAGTTTTATTGAGAATCGGGTTTTATTATATGAGATTTGGGACACATGAGCTACCGAGATACTAAACCGTACGGCTGGACAGAGTTCGGGTCGCTCCCGATTCCCTTTTGAGTTCCAGACGATTGCTTTCTACGGTTTAGGGATTTGGGTACGTGGATTATTCCACACGGGATGAGTACCTATACTGAATTATCTTGTGGGATCTCATATACTTTGTTCAGCAGAGAACGCTGAACATTTTATCATCGAGCTTAATATTTTTAGGGTATAAGGGCAAATTGCGTCAGAAGGTAATATATTGTCACCTTTTTTCTAATTAGTGTAACATATTAATTTTTTTACTAATTGCACCATTATACTAACAAAAACACGACAATCAATGAAATGTGTAACCTACTCAACCGGTACGCGGTTAATACCCCATCGTTGCCTTTTAGTTTATAAAGTAGGAATTTGTCATTTAGTGTGAAACACACATTCAGATAAAAAAACACACACACGACGATCGCTTTCCTCTGCCTGGGTTTGGAAGCTTCGATGGTTGATGCTCTGTAATCAATGTAAACGTTTTCGATCTTCTCAATTCTGTATAACATCGAAGGTACGAAGTTGTGTAATCAATGTAAACGTTTTCTTGTATGAGAAATCAGTTAGGGTTTTTGTAAGACGATTTCTACTATGTAACAAGGTCTTATCTCTGTATACTCTGTATTTGTTGTTGTTTTTGTAATGTTTACATATTATGTTTATGTTTACAGAATATGGCTTCATCTTCAAAATCATCATCCATATCTGTGAACCTGTATCATAGTGGATTTTTTAGTGAATACCCTCTCGTGTATGAGGATGGTGTAGAAATTAAGTATGAGGGTGTTAATTTCAGTTCTCTGTTCTTGGTTGATATGTATGAATTTCTTGAGAGTGAAACCGAAACAAAGATCACATGAATCTATTATTGTGTACCTGGTAAACCATTAGAGTCTCATATAAAGGTATTGCTTTGTGATGAAGACATATTGGAACTGATTGACCTTTCTTTACGTCATGATGGTAACATCAATATGTATTTAGATCATATGAGGTATGATTTAAAGAAATATCGGAGTAAAGACAAGGAAAAGCAGTACAGGAACAACAGACCGTGTCTAGTGATTTTCAAGATGGGGAAGATGACATGTTTGATGTTGCATCATTAGAAGACATGTCTAATGAGGAAGATGAGCTTTTTGATGTTAGGATCAAGCAACATAATGCCAATGACTCATCCCATGGTAATGAACATGTGTTGATGGAAAATGCTTTCATGGGAGAACTCTGTGGGGGTTATAAAAGTGAAAGATTTGTTGAACAAGAAATAGACACAGATGATGAAATGTTAGAATCAGAAGAGGAGTTAGATGATAAAGTCAAATACCCTACACATAATCTAAACATAAGATGGGATTTAATGAAACCTGTGTTAGGAGAAAAGTATGAAAGTTCAAAACAATTGAGAGACTGCTTAATCAATTATGGGCTTGCACATGGTTATAAGATTGTGTTTGAGAAGATTGGTCGTAAAAAAGGTACTTGCTAGATGTGGTAAGAGAGGCAAGGGAAATGGGTGTCCGTAAAGGTTGTGGGCTATTTGGATGAAATATGAGATGACATTCCAAGTAAAAACATTGATAGATGAGCATACATGTGCTAGGAACTTCAATTTAGGAAGCATGATTGACTCAAATTGGATTGCAAAAACGTTTGGAAGGAGGATAATTCAGAACCCAGAAATTAATCTTAGAGAACTTCAAGATGAAATTCTAGAGACTTACAAGTGTAAAGTGAGCATTGATGTGTGTTACAGGGCAAAGAAAAAAGCGTTAGCAGAATGTGAGTCTAAGTTAGAAGACCACTATGCAAAGTTATGGGATTATGGAGAAGAAGTGAGAAGATCGAATCCTGGTAGCACTGTCTTGATGTGTGTTAACTCAATGTCAGATGGAAAAACCTATTTCGATAGGTATTATGTGTGCTTAAAAGGGTTAAAAGATGCTTGGCTAGTAGGTTGTAGAAGGGTTATTGGATTAGATGGTTGATTTCTTAAGACAAAATGCAAAGGGGAGTTGTTATCAGCTGTTGGTAGAGATGCAAACAATCAAATATTTCATATTGCATGGGCTGTTGTAACAGTTGAAAACAGAGATAATTGGGAATGGTTCTTGCAGTGCCTCATCAATGACATTGGGCTTTTTAATGGTTGTGGGCTTACAATCATTTCAGATCAACATAAGGTATTTGATATATCTACTTACATTAAAAATTTATGTATATCATTTATGTAATATAAATTTATGTATATCAATTTTTACACAGGGACTGATCGAAGCAGCCAAACAAGTAATGCCATTAGCCGAACATAGACAATGTGCCAGACACATTTACCAGAACTTCAGTTTGAAACACTCTGGTGTTTTATTCAAGAATCTGTTTTGGAAGGCAGCAAAAGCAACATTTCCTCAAAAATTTGATCAAGTGATGGAACAGATCAAAGAGATAGACAAAGTGGCATGTGAAGATTTTAAGAAAACAAATCCTAGGAGTTAGAGCAGGGCTTTCTTCACCACTGGAAGAGCATGTGATGCTGTGGAAAATGGCATCGGTGAAAGTTTCAATTCAATGATAGTGGATGCTAGGAGGAAACCCATCATCAACATGCTTGAAGAGATAAGAATTCATATGATGGAAAGACTGCATAAAATGAGGCTTAATGTTGAAAAATGGACTGATCACATGTGTCCATCTATAAGGAAGAAGATAGAAAAACTTAAAGACCATCAAAGGCACTTCAAATTCCTTTAGTCATTGTTGTTTTATTTCCAATATGGACTGATATGATAACATTGTTCTTTTTATAGATGCTGGCATGTACTTTCAGCTGGTGAAGGGAAGTTTGAAGTGAAACATGCATGGCTTGGAAGGGTTCACAATGAATGAAGGAGATATGACTTGTAGCTGTAGGGCTTGGTAACTATTTGGAATTCCTTGTGAACATGCTTTGGCTGCTATCATGTTTTTGAACAAAGATCCTGATATGTATGTAAGTCAGTGGCATAGCAAGTCTATCTTTCAACTTACGTACAATCATAACATTTGGCCCCTAAATGGATCTAAAATGTGGCAAAAAAACTACCTATACCAAACCATTGCCACCTGTAACTAGAAGAATGCCTGGTAGACCTAAGAAGAATAGGAAAAGGGATGCAAGTGAAGGTAATATCTACACAACAAAGGTTAGTTCTGTTGGCAGAATCTTGAAATGAAAAGGATGCAATCAAGAGGGCCATAACATGAAAACTTGTAAAAGTAAAGTTCAATCCACAACACATTGAAGTTCAGGAAGTGGAACTGGTGGTGTTGGGAGAGGAAATGGTAGTGAAGGCAGTGCTGGGAGAGGAAATGGTGGCAGGGGAGGTAGTGCCGGTGGTGTTGGGAGAGGCCATTGTAGTGAAGGCAGTGTTGGTGGTGTTGGGAGAGGAACTGGTGGTGCTGAGAGAGGAACTGGTGGCAGGGGAGGTAGAGGCCGAGGAGGTAGAGGCCAATACAATCTTGGGTTTGGGGTAACATTTGACAAGCAAACTAATCAACCAATGCTTGGGGTAAGTAAGTTATTTTAAAATTTTATTTATTATAAGCATGTACTAACACTTGTTCATTTTACCAAACCATACATGGAATCCCACTTCCAGCTTGGCCAAATGGAATGTTACATGAGGGTCAACAGATGCCAACTATTGGAACACAACAATCTTAAAGCAATCAACAACCAACTCCCAAAAAACGAAACAAGTCACAAAGGATCATTCTCTTGAAATTGAGGAAGGGACCTGAAGACCCTAATGAACCGGGAAGTCGTGCAGACAACGCTGTCAACTTGGAGTAGATACATTTGCCTAAACATAAGGCTTGGGCTTTTTTGGAATTTTTGTTCACTTTAGATCAGCCAGGTCTTACTTTTGTAACTATGATACATTTGCCTAAACATAAGGCTTGGGTTTTTTTGGTATATTTTGTAACTATGATACATTAACCCACAATATGTACAAGCAGCAGATCTATATGAATGAACAATTATTTTTGAACATTTTGCAACTACGATACATGTTGAAAGCTGAATAAATTGATGAATGATGCTAATAATTAATTTGTCATTCATAAAGAAACTAATTTAGTTAGGCAATGCCTTTACAACATTTGAGTTACAAGTTTTGCTCAATGAAATTAGCAAAACCAACACTATTACTAACAGTGTTAACACACACCTACAATACATTTGTTGCTCGACTTCTTGCAATTTCTTCCAATGCTCTTTTCACCTTATCCTTGTACTCAACCATTTCATTTTGTAGATCATGTAGCTTCTGATGCTGCAATTCCTTGTTGTCTGACTTCATTCGCATGAATTCTAGGTGCAAATCAGTCATAATTGTTCTATACCACTCGTTAGGTAGTTTTGGGTCAATCCAATCAAAATAGTTGCAAGTTTTATAACGATCCTACAATAAATAACAGAATAATTAGGGTTAATTTCATATAAATTACAAAAGTTAATCTCACCTTATAGTTAGGGCACCGATTGAATCTTCTTCCTGGGTTGCTATTAC
Organism: Centrapalus pauciflorus; assembly: GCA_020465985.1. Lineage (NCBI taxonomy): Eukaryota > Viridiplantae > Streptophyta > Magnoliopsida > Asterales > Asteraceae > Centrapalus > Centrapalus pauciflorus. The sequence goes on from JAANYP010004120.1 coordinate 63,879, forward strand.
TCCACGAAGTATACGTTCTCACAAAACAACCACAACCACAACGTGTCGATGCTTCATATGAATCAGATCTAATCAACGATGATGATGACATTTTTCTCTTCTTTTTTGCACTGCTTCTCCTTCGACGTCTGCTTCTCCTTCTTCTTCTTTGCACTGCTTTTTCTCTTGAATGTGGGTTTGGTGATAAAGACAACCGGGTAATAAAGGTTTATTACCGGTTGAGTAGGTAACATTTCATTGATTGTGGTGTTTTTGTTAGTATAATGGTGCAATTAGTAAAAAAATTAATATGTTACACTAATTAGAAAACAGGTAACAATATATTACCTTCTGACGCAATTTGCCCATATTTTTATCAATGAGTTGTTAATAATAGCACTACTACTTGCATTTTCACCTGCGTTAGCTGACCGTGTGTTTAAAATGTGTGTATCTCAGGTGACCAGAGTACTCGTAGACCTGCTGACCCAAGTAGGATGCATATCTTTATACGATGAGTTTCTAGCTACTGCTACCGAGGTAGTTATGATTTTGGGGATTGTGTGTGTGTGTGTGTGTGTGTGTGTATATATATATATATATATATATATATATATATATATATATAAATATATATATATATATACTTCGGCTATTATGTAATTTAAATATGGTTTACCGTGACTTATTATGTAAATTAAAGTTTTAAATCATCCAGGTTTCCATGTGTTTACTTTGAGAACAGTTAGAGATTATTATATTATATTTCTGTTGACATGTTATTTACGTGGTATTGTAAAGTAGATCGAGGGTGTTACAAATAAATATGAATTTTAAATGTAATTTTAGTGTTAGATTATGATATTTATTAATTTAAGAATAATAATGGTTTTAAGTTATAAATTTAAGTTTTAAATTGGTGCATTTGATGTACAAATTTGTGCATTCTGGAGTGGTTCTCACGTTTTCACGGACTTGAGGGTTCTTACCGGAACACAACCCTATATATATATATATATATATATATATATATATATATATATATATATATATATATATATATATATATATATATATATCTTTACTCCCTTATAATGCATATTGTTGTTGGTCTTAGAAACAACTATTTATGCACAATGTACAATTCATTGATGCGTAAGGCTGAATTTTAAGAGGTATACATCTTAAAGCATTTTTTACAAGCATGTATTGCACTAAAGATGCACGTGGGTCCTCCTAAGAAAGAAAAGAATAATGTCCAACTTTATGAAGCATTGTGTACAACTCTTTTATTGTCTGCAAAGTTTGAGTTTGCTTTTGAATCCTGAGAATTGTGCCACCTTTGGGAAGGTAAATGACTTTTCCTATTCACACGCTTCATCACTTAGTAATCCAGACTCCAGAGTGTCTCTAAAGCTTGTCGTTTATTTTGGCTCTGCACAACCATCCATAGCGACACCAATTTCTTCCTCTTTCCTCCAGACTCATCAGAACAGGCCGACTCTTCGTCTCTCCAAACTATTTCTCTCATGCATGAATCCACAACCTATATCCCATCCCATGTCTTCTCCATTTTTTCTACCGATTATTAAGCTCTCAATAGACATATTTTCACTCAAGCAACCAACGCATCAGGTAAGATATCGATCTCACTCTATGCTTTCTCTCGAACTCACTCTCTCATTCTCATGGCATCTGATTTTCATTGGTTTATAGTCGAAACCCTAGGTTGTTTTTATTTTCAGCAAACGTAAGTTACAAACTCATGTTCTGAAAGTGGCTGGATCTGATTCTGGAGCTGGTGATGTGCCGTCCCTTCTCCGGCTTTATTGCTGTCCGACTGATCTCCCACCATAGTGTCGCTGTCCATCTCTCTCGCACGCTGCCCTTGCTCTTACTAATGTTATGATTTTGGTTAAACGATTTGAATCCATCTTTTTTTGAATTCTGATATCATATTTTATTTTCTCAAACGTTTTTAATCGCTTCTCTCTCTATGTTCTCAAACAACATGTATTGAAAATGTGTGTATAGCAAGTTGAAAATGGGTGTATCAAGGATGGAGTTATTAGATATATATGTAAGGATGGAGTTATTAGGCATGACCCGCTCTTTTGTTTCAATCGAAATATTATTTTAAGTTAGGAATTGCTTCCGAGGTCAAAGTGTTCATTTTTGAATTGAAACTGATTCGATTGTTCTGGTGATGTGATTGTGGCAGTCATTGCGAGGGCTTTATTTTCTTAACCTGCCATTTATTAGTGTTTTCATAAATGAGTGCTCTATAATTCTTGATCACGAAAGTCAAGTTTGACTCTTTGGTTTGACCATTTTGTTAGTTGAATTACCATTAAGAGTGTTCCTATAATGAGATCACATGATTAATTGGAGTTAATTGATATTAATAGTGAAAATACGATATCGGGTTCGAGACCTTCCAAAAATAGAAAGTTCATATATATGTGGCTTCCTTTGAATTTATTTTTGTTTCCTTTACCATCAAGTAAAAGATGTGTGTGTGTGTGATGTTCTAGACAGAAAAGGGAGACAAAAATCATCAATCAACAATTAAAATCCATCTTCAATTTTTTCTTGGTTGTTATTAAATCAAGAAAGTAAGTTCAGCACTTGGTAAGCTTTTAATCTCGAATTTTGTTATGTTATGGACTATTAAATGTTGGGAAATTAGCTTGAAAGCCTGTAGAGAATATTTTATAGCAATTCTGTGAGTTACACACAATGGAAATCGATTTTTATGGGGTGATTTTACCCATGGGCAGTCATGAAACATGAACAGGGGAAGACCTACTCGCCTAGAAGTGCGGTCGCGACCCCCTGAGCACAACCACGACGAGTTCTGTGGTGGTGCATGGTCGAGCTTGGTCTAGGCCGTTGAGCGCAAACCAAGATGGGGAGCGCGACCACAATGACCTGAGTGCGACCGCGGTGGGATGAGCACGACCCGCGATCAGCCTTGTTGGGTTAGAATTCAGTTTTAGGCTTTAGGGCCCATTTGGGCTTACTTTTGAGATATGATTCAGTTACGGGGTCGGTGTACGAGTTGTTATGCGTATCAGTTGAGTTTGAATTGATAATCTGGAATCCGTTATGTGTACAGGGTTGAGCCAATAGCGAGCTGAGCCGAGACAATGATCGGGGGAGTTCAGTTGGAGTTGATCAGATCGTTCAGGTGAGTACTCGAGCTCTTTCAATCTCGCGAGTCATTTTACGAGTCTTGTTTGATTTATTCGAGTATAGGTGATTATAAATAAGACAGAGATGACACATCCCAGGTATAATTATATTTCTTATTATTGTATGTGATAATTGTGCATGAGATGAGATCCATTCCTGACTACAGGCTGATTGTCCCTAACTAGTCGAGAAGTTTGAAATTGTATATGTACAATATAGTTTATTGTCAGGTCGCTCTTGTGCTGAATTATTGAGTAGCTAATGCTGTGTGTGGTCTGTTAGCCGGGGAATGGCGTCCCCCTTTGAGTTGAGATGTGTATTGAGCTTCTGGATCTCATGCGACATTTATATTACATCCGAGACTATGAGGCGTATCTGAGCTAATTGCATTGAGATGCATGTTATTATGTGCTATGTATTTATTTTTGCAGAGTCTAAACCTCGCGTACTCACGAGCTTCCCAGTTTACGTTTTGAGTCTAACGTGTCTCAGGAAGTTAGAAAGTTGATCAGTCATAGCAGCCGCAACAGAGTTAGAAGTTAGAGTTGCCTTGGGACATTATATTAGTTGTTGGATGTTGACAATATCTTTTGGAAATCATTATGTAATTACTTAGTACCTTAAACTACAATTTCCAGATCAGATGGTCTTCTATTAGAACTAAATGTTGTTGGAACAAAATTTTAGTGGAGACTTACCTGTAGCAAATAAACATAAAAAACAGAAAAATACTAATAAGTAGAAGAATATCATCACTTTCTAATTTTACAAATTGTAAGTGAAATCAAACTAAAGCAAAGCCATATGGGAGTGGATATATACTAAACATCTAACACAAACAAATACAAAATGCATGTGTGTCTTTGGCGAGATTGAACACCAGAAGAGGCTGGAAATCGACAAACATTCATACACACACACACACAGAGAGAGAGAGAGAGAGAGAGAGAGAGAGAGAGAGAGAGAGGCCCTGACCCTGCCAACCAAGTAAAAATAAAAAAGAAAGAAGAAAACGAAAAGAGAACTTCGTATTTTGGTAACTCTCTAAGAGTCAAAGAGTTACTGAAGGTGTGTGTGGTGGTAAAGAGAGACTCGAATCACTCCACAGTAGTGATGATGTGTTTTGGCTGCATTTTTTTCATCGGACAGCCTCATCTTTTAATTCAACATGAAAAAAAAACAAAATACGAAAGTATCAATTTTCAATTCACCTCTTCAAAAATATAGATATGTAATGCCAAACATTTTAAACTGATCGTTGCAAGAAGATTCCGTTTAGAGTCACGGGCATAGGTTGTTAATTCAAAAAGGGCATAGGTTAGACAGTAGATTGATCAGTGATAAAGCCATCTTATGGTACTTACATTAAATTGATCGATTATAGATCCATCTTTGAGTACTTCAAGAAAATAATTATGGCACATGGAGGAACCTTATATGGAATTGGTAATGCACCGCCAACATTGCTTGATGGTTAGTCTCTGAAAAACTATCCTCTTCACCGGTGGTGGAATCGCCAGCAGCGTCCACAGGGAGCGGTGGTTCTTCAGGTTGTAGGGATTTCTCTGGTTCGGCGTTTGGGGGGACAGGGTGTTTCGGAGGTGGAGGACCCATAAGAGTCTTGTTCATATCGTTTAGCGTTTTGGTAGGAGTTTTTGTGTGGACGGAGATTGATCAGAAGTGGAGGTGGGAGTAGGGTTACGGGGAGGAGGAGGACCAGTCATCATTTTTGGGGCTTCAGGCAACGAAAGGAGGTGAAATGACGATGAGTCGGTTTGTTTCCCCATATGCACGCCGGTTTCAACAATGAAATGTGAGTCGGTTTGTTTCCCCATATGCACCCCTGGCTCTGGGACGAAGCATCTATAAATATATTAATAAAGCAAAATAACTATTGCCACGTGTCGCTTCCACGACCCTCCAACATTTCATTTTCCCGCAAATTTTTCTTAATATAACTTTTCTCAATTAACTCATCTAATTTATTTTAGAAAACTTAAAACATTAAAGGAAAACTTATATAATTAATTGGTTTTAAATACTTCCTAATTTAAACTCTAATTTTACCTAAAATGTTTTATCTAGAATGAATAATTTGATTTATAATTTTCTATTTTTCTAAAATTTAAACTAAAAGTTAAATGTTTAATCGTATATTAAATGAAACAATTTAAAATTCATTCTCATTCTTAAAATTTGTACATTAATATTTATTTAAAATTATGTTAACAATCGTAATCGAGTTAATTTTTCATACATAATTCATTGAATCAAAAAAATTTCTTATATATAAAAGCGAGATTTTAAGTTATTTATCATTAAACACATCTAAATATGAAAAGAGTAACACTGTAATAATTTTCATAAAAGTAATACTTTCTCATATACTGTAAATATTGTTTTCTAATCTACAAGCAAAACGTTACAAAATTGATTAAATTTTTATTGTAATATAATCAATATTTCAAATATATATTCATATCTTCAATATATATTTATCATAATAAGAAAAACAATTTTTTTTCAAATATAATTTTAATTAATAATCTTAATATCAAAAAATTATTACTTTAATATTTTTATAATAATATATTAAATTATTATATTTAAAAATATAAATATGTCTCACATGCCTCATGTACATGACACGAGCAATAATCTAGTTGCCTAGAAAATTTAAACCACTAAATTAAACTTTTTTTTTTATTTGAATGCAACAATGAGGTGTCCTACACTTGTATGTCTTAAAATATCTGCATCAAATGGTTGTACCTTTTTAATAAAAATAGATACATTCTAAACAAAAAATACGACGCCTCCAGGCTCAGCCTCCGTCTCCGTCTCCGTCTCCGACGAACTGAACAGGTATGCCGTCAAACTCTCTCGACGTTGATCGACATGAACACCACTCTGTCGTTTCCCTCTCTCTCGACATTAATATGTCGATTAATCTCCTTGTTTTTGCTGCTGTTATGAACTTGGTTTTTTTTGGTGTTGTGGTCTATGGATTAATCTCTTTGTTTTGGTCATGAGATATGAACTCATTTTTAGATTATAAAGTCGTTTTTTGGTTAAGTGTCTATGATTTTGATATGGAATTTTTTTCGGTGTCTATGATTTTTCTGTTGTAGGCGTGGATTCTTGCTAGGTGTGCTGTATTTGCTGAAAAAAGAGTTCATAAATCTGATTATGGTACTTGACTTGTGATTTGTTTAAAATCGATGTTGCACAATTCTAACTCCCAAAACTCTGCCGCTATTTTTCATGTGAATCCAAACTCCCAAAACTCTGTAATGTTTTCTTGTTCCGCCTCTTACACCTCCATCGCTCTACTCTTACTTGGGATATGAACTCATGATCAGTGGACGAATAAAAGATTAAAGTAGAACTCTCTTGTTTGGCAAGGTAAATGATAATATGAAGGTAAATACATGCTCGTTGGTCAAGTAAAAGTAATTAAAATTGTGAGATATTGAAGCATTGAACTTGTATTGGTTTTGTACTCTAGGTGTTCGACGAAATGCTTAAATGACAATTTGTGTTGGTTTTGCATATTTTGATTGAACTACGAAGTTTAGGCAATTTTTACACATGCCAATCTTTCAGTATGTGTCTGCTATAGTGCCATACGATTTTATCATTCAGGAATGTTTCCTTTGATAATTTTATCCAATAAACAACTAAACAAGGATCCAATAATAATCTTTTTATTGTTCATATACAGCACATGAAATAAATAACAATTATTCGGATGACAACCATATATCTAATAACTATTTATATATAGACATGTGGAAAAAACTTACAGGCATTGACACTGATAGCATATGTGTGTGTTGCATGTTTTCTTGGCAGAGCAATATCTGACTATCAGCAAGTTTTATTCCACAAGTTAATGAGTCTCTGTTTCCCTTAAAGTTTTTATTTCAGCTCCATTTATTCTTTAAATTTCCGTTACTACGTTCTTTTGGACTTTGGACAGGATAAACCGATATAAAATGATTTCAAAAAGTGTGATTGTATATACTTGTGTGTATTCAGTAGGTATTGTTCTTCATTTGACAATAAGTACTTATGAATCTATTTCACTTATTCGATCAATGAAAATAACCCATAAATACATTTTCTTTTTTAGTAAGCATTAAGTTGAAAACATCTATTGGTACATGTTGGGTCAGTAAAGAATTGTCATTACTTTTAAATGGACAAACCCTAAGAGTCCTCCGGGTGGGCGAGGATAAACAGCTAAGGCTTAGACCCGAGACTTAGAGTCTCGAGGTGGAACTAATAAATGTTACCTTCTGCTACTTTATTGTGACAAGGATGCTGAGCCCAAGTGGTTTCCCACACAACAATCCCACCCATCCAGTTGGTGCTCCTTCATCCTTCTGTACCAACCGAAGTTCTCTATTTGGGTTTGGAGCATACAAGAACTTCAGCAGTGCTTCTTTTTCTTTATGCTCTTCTTCATGTTCGATGATTAAGCAACAAAGTGCTCACACCATAGCTTGTCACGCCTCCATGCGAAGTGATGTTTCATGCAGGTTGTAACACTTTTTATTAATATCGTTTCAGCAAGTTAGGATTTTTAACACTATAAGTATCTATTTTCTGTTTAAATTTAAAACTTGCAGGATCAAGTCATTAGACATAAAATATTTGTTTTATCTTGTTTCACAAATAAAATTTAGGATATTAATTAAAACACAGTGACTTTTACTAATCATGTTTTCTGTTCATCTTAAGTAATTTGGTTTGTACTCTAATGAAATACAATGACTTTTAATCATGCCAATGATTTAGGAAGGAGAATAAGCCAACTCATGGACTATCTGAAACAATTGTGGGTGTTTTGGGTGGAGGACAGTTGGGGCGCATGCTTTGTCAAGCTGCTTCCCAAATGGCAATTAAAGTGAACATTTTGGATCCTATGGAGAATTGCCCTGCAAGCTCCATATCCCACCACCATATGGTGGGAAGCTACAACGATAGCACCACGGTTGAAGAATTTGCTAAGAGGTTGGAGTTTAGAACTGGTGCTATTAGAACTATATACGACATTGTCAAATTCCCCCTATCTTATTAACATGTTTACATAGGTGTGGAACACTGACTGTTGAAATTGAGCATGTTGATGCAGACACGTTGGAGAAGCTTGAAAAACAAGGGGTAGATTGCCATCCTAAAGCTTCTACCATCCGCATTATTCAGGTATGTTCCTTCTATTATTATCTTTAAATTTCTCTGGATATTGTTGTATTTTGGATATCAAAGTCTAAAACAAGTCATATGTAATGCAATTCAATGAAATTCGCCTCTTGGTAAAGACTCCATAACAGCAGCTTTGACAAAATTCAAAGTCTCGTGTAGGTTATAATATGGCCTATATCTTTTTGGCGTGACAAAATTCAATCATCACTTTGCATGGACGCGTGACAAGCTAGGGTGTTTTTGTTGATTTTATGATATGGCCTATATCTTTTTGGTGTGGTAATCGAAATCTTTATATTGATATATATTGGAACCACTTAAGAATCACAAGTATTTGGGAACAAACATAAGATTCCTGATTATTGTCAGAAATTAGTAATTTTGTATATAATCTTTTTTAATTGTTACTATGACGAATTTTTTGTTACTCTTTTACATGTGGCTTTATTCATTTGTTTACCTTACCATACTATAAATAGACAACAATAGTTGATGAGTGTGGTTACTCTAAGAAACACATTAATAAGCATTAAATAATTTGTTTTAACAGTTAATCAAAATAAGAACGAGACTTCCTCTCATGGTATGAAGCAGTACCCTTATCATTTGTTTCAACGTTATGACCTCTGATGTCAAAGTATTTTAGCAACACCTTTAATCTGGAAACACATAAGTTAAAATTTTATGAGTTGTTATGCTTTGACATCAAAGGTCATAACGTCTCTTCTTTTTCTACCAGCATTTCGTGTTTTCCCATACAAAGTGTAGATATTTCTCGATCACTAGTAAATGATGAATTTGTTGCTTGTAAATCCCATTAATTGGGCTCTATGTGTACCTTTTTTTGAATGTTAGTGAAATAGATAGACAGAAGAGATGGCTGCTGGTTTGTTCACACACACACACACACACACACACACACACCATCTATTGGTACATGATGTTTGGTTTGATGAATGAGAATTGTAAGCCTTGAAACTGAGGCCATGTCTCAGCTGACCTAAATGAACCGGTGATTGATTATGAGTCTTGGCTTTCTATTAGTCCTGAGAACTATTGATTTCTTTATGAAATTATTATATACTTGTGTATTGCAATCACAACCAACAGAATAGTATGATTAATGTGATGGTGTTGTACTGTTGTATGGGTGGTATTTTCTTCTGGTGATGACCTTTTAAATATGGACTCAATATTTTATTTCACAGGATAAATTTCTTCAGAAAGTCCATTTTTCTGGACATGCCATTCCGCTTCCCAAGTTTTTGCAGGTCTGAACCATTAACGAATCTCATATGCACTTTTCATTTAGCTAATAAAGATAACTTATATACTATAGATGTTTGGGCAACATATTTTCTGCAACAGATAGACGACATAGAAAGTGCCAAAAGAGCAGGCCATGAATTTGGCTATCCTCTTATGGTAAAGAGTAGAAGGCTGGCCTATGATGGTCGTGGTAACGCTGTTGCAAAAAGTGAAGAAGAGCTCACATCTGCAATAAATGGTATGTGAATTATTAATTGTTTTGGTGTGAAAGAATTTAGGTGCAACATTGTAGATTGTCTTTTGTGTTAAGGTCCATTAAACGAGCATTCTAATCATGGATTTTTCTTCACCTTTACTTCCCTTATGGATACGAACCCTCCTTTTAGCCTTGGCAGCTCTGCACACGGTTTTGTTATTGGTATGGCCTATACCTCCAAAATACGTATAATAATATACCCCCTCTATACCCCCCCCCCCCCCCTCCATGGCAGAGTCTTCGTCCTCACACTAGAGGCTGCTCAGATAGCACTGAAACAAGTTACAAAGTACAAACCCACTCCTTTTGGCGAGATATTGTGCACTTTAGCATCTCTGTCTCACGGTTTTGTTCTTGGTATGGCCACATATCACCCACCCAAAAGGTATATTGCCAGTTAAGAGCTTGTATATAAGAACCCAACGTCTACTCCATTCATTGGCGATATGGGACAAGCAAGTAACACTTTCTTCCTTTTATTTCTCTTTTAGGGTGGCTGCCTTTTCTCTTACAAAGCAGCTGAACTTTGTTCTAAAACTATCATGTAATTAAACTGCTTCATTTTTAGTTGGCCAGTAATAGTTGACCCTTGTGGAGAACCAACTTTTACATTTGACACTTGAATGACTAGTGGACTATGAGTTGATAAACAATAATTGATGTTTATTTCTTTTACTACTTTTGTCTTGACAAATTATGCTATCTTTAAACAGTTCCTTTAACAATTATTTGAGTCGTTTGAAATTTATGAAGGCATCCTTGGACATTTGTTGTATATGTTTTAAGTTTGGAGTTTTGACTACTATGAAGTTATTTATTTTCACATAGTCAACTATCTCTATAATCATCATTACAACAAATTTTATTATTGGACCAATCTGCCAACCAGTGTGTCAAACTAGAACCAGCAGTCACCTGGCTTCTCTGCTTATACAAGTCCTAGATACACGTCGTTTCATTTTATATGTTTATGTGGCTGATTGATTAGAAATTTAGGCTGTTGTATTATTTGGAATTGACAAGTTCATATTTATCCCTTGCTTGCAGCTCTAGGAGGATTTGGTCGTGGTTTATATGTTGAGCAATGGACACCTTTTGTTAAGGTTAGCATCTGTCATGATTGCTTAGAGTTCAATTATATCATATATATTCAATAACTTTTATACTTCAATAAATATTTGGCATGACATTGCATTCTTATTGATAAACGTCTAGTCAGTATCATCAATGTGGATTTGGTTGGAGATCTTATCTTCAAACCATATTGCCTTTTTGTGAGTTCAATTCAATAAATTTTTATAGAGTAAGATGTTCATTTACTGTTTGTAACCTCACACACGATTAAATGAACTTTATAGGAGCTTGCGGTCATTGTTGCAAGAGGAAGAGATAACTCTATATCGTGCTATCCGGTTGTCGAAACTGTACACAGGTCTACTTCTGCTTTTCCAGTTTGTCCGAATCAGTAATAATAAACATATGTATGTAACTATGGAAGCTATGCTCGTATTTTTATGTTTTTTTTTTTTTAATTTTTAAAGGGAAAACATTTGTCACATTGTTAAGGCACCTGCTAACGAGTCATGGAAGATTTTGAAACTTGCAACTGATGTTGCTTCCCGAGCTGTTGCCTCGTTGGAAGGTGCCGGTGTGTTTGCAGTTGAGTTGTTTTTGACAGAAGATGGCGGGGTAAACAAATAATGCTTCTTAATTCTTTTGTCACATTATTATTAGCTTTATATATAAATCTCAACCTTTTATTGAAGAGTTCTACTTAATGTGTTTCAATACAGATTTTGTTAAATGAAGTTGCTCCTCGACCTCATAACAGCGGTCACCACACCATCGAGTCTTGCCATACTTCACAATACGAGCAGCATTTGAGGGCAGTAGTCGGTCTTCCTCTTGGTGATCCGTCAATGAAGTCTCCAGCTGCCATAATGTACAACATTCTAGGTGAAGACGAGGTAAAAAAAGAACCATCTATTTTTGTAATCTGCATTAAGTGTGGTTACATTAGACTTGCCCCTTAAATACTTACCATATGATAGCATTTGGAATGGAGTTGACCAACCAGTACAGTATGGTCAAGGCAGGGGGAAGAGTTTGCTTTAGGAATTTGTCAGTTGCTATCTGACCTGAAGACTTCAGACTAATACTACTAGCCCATAAAAATGGCTCATTTAAAAGTCAAGCTCGACCTTGGCTCGTTTCGAGCTTTACGTGTAAAGCACGAACTCGGCTTGTGAATGATATTACAGGCTTGAGCTTGGCTCATCATACATATATTAATTTTTACTTCATATTACACACACACACACACACACACACACACACTTATTCTTGTTATTATTTAATTATTGGGTTAAGGTCGCACGATAGCAACATACTTTTCCAAATATATCGATATGATACATGAATTTTTTTTCTTACACATACAATACATGTACTTTAGATTTCAATTCCAATATGGTACATTTCAACATTGAGCCCGATTTTTCATACCAATAGAGATTGGTTCTTCAACTGGGCTATATGTAGAAATGTATTTTATTGGAATAGAAAACTAAAGTATATATTGCATGTGTAAGAAAAAAAGTTCATGTACCATATCAAGACATTTGAAAAAGTATGCTGCTATTGTGTGACCTTAACCCTTAATTATTTTATTATATAGGTAAACAAGAATTATTTTTATGAGGGCTCGTTTAGGCGAGCGTAAAAGAGCATTATATGTGAAGCTCGGTCTCAAGCTCGTTTGCTAAAGCGGCTCGAGTTTTGACTAGAGGTTGGCTTGGGCTTGTTTAAGTTGAGCTTTTAACGAGTCGAGCTCGAGTAGCTCGGCTCACTTACACCGCTACTTGGAATTTTAGCCCTAGGCAACAACTTCGATCAACTTTTGTTTTCTCGGATGTCACGATTTTTTCAGAGTTTACATTATCAGTAAAAGTTTTCAGTCTTCTATAGTTCTATGTAAAAATATGGTGGGGTTACCCTGGGAAGTGTCAAGTGAGGGTGTTTCTAACCCTAGCTGAATTCGCTTATCAACTGCTATTGGGGAATGATGGTTCGGTGGTGCATCGGATGTGCACCACTTACCATGTCTGACCATGAATTCCTTTGGATGCGTGATTGATAATATGTGAGGAAATTTCATCTCTGTTTTGTATAAATAAAATTACAATTTGTAAAAGTAGCAACAAAGGATAATATCCAAACTAAATTTGAGGATATGATTGATGGAAAGAATCAACAAGACGACACCAGTAAGCTACTTTTGTGACAGTTTGGACTGATATGGAGATCATTAAAAAAGTAACAACATACACACAAGTTGTATGCCCCTTTTGGATTGCGGAATGAAGTTTGAGTTTATATTTCATTTATGCGCATGTTTAATAGGATGGGATACAAAATGATGTTCGGGGTCGGCTAAGGATGTGTGTTGTGAAATATTGGATTCTAAAATTTGTTACAAATAGCTAGAAATGACAAATTCATTCAAACATAAAATTTGATTTAATTTAAATAAATTTTATATCGTTATTATTGTATCCTAAGTTTCAAACACAGTATTAAGTAGATTCCGATTCCTAGAAATTTCATTCTACGCTCTAAATGGAGCCTTAGTGTTTAATTTATCTTACATATTCAATATATGAATCATTAAATGAACTTGTCTATTATTATTTGGTTTTGGTTGATGAAGTAAATCATTTTTTGCTATACACAACATGATGACGTTTGTACCTATGACTCTTGCACAGGGAGAAGCAGGTTTCATTCTTGCACACCAGCTTATTAAAAGAGCATTGTGTACTCCAGGGGCCTCCATTCATTGGTATGATAAGCCAGGTAAGTATTCATGCAAAACCAATGTTAACCAATCATCTCAACCCCCATTGATATCATCAACCATCAGGTGCTTTCTATAACATTTTTTTTTTGACACTGCAGATATGCGAAAGCAACGAAAGATGGGAAACATCACCGTTGTTGGCCCATCAATGGGCATTGTGGAGACACGAGTGAAATCATTTCTGAAAGAAGATAATGCGGATGAGACTCCAGGTTCGGTTCCAAAAGGCAGTGCCATTTAGTTAAACATTCAAGATTTTGGTTTTTTCTGTATACTGAAAAGTTATACACAGAATTTAGCATGTTCTTAAAAGATTCCGGTGTGTGTCTATCCCATCATAATTTCACGAATTTTGAAGCATATATCACAGGCGCATTGAGTTCTAGTCCTGGCACAGTGGCACTGCCTTAACACTTGATATGTGTTTCGTGATAACTTATGGAGGCTGATTTTTCACCGGATTATCTTAGGCCCGGCCTATTAGGGTTTTCTTATTCGGTGTCAGTTTCTTTTATACATATTGGCCTATGTAATTGTAACCCTATTCCGAAATTAATACAAGTGACTCGCTAGCGTGGCCGTGATGTAGGTCATTTTGTTTGTCAAGTTTTAATCTCGTTCTGTTATGCTTCTCTCATTTGGAATTTCATCTTCTTGACAGTTGCTCCACGTGTTGGAATCATAATGGGTTCTGATTCAGATCTTCCAGTGATGAAAGAAGCTGCCAAAGTTTTAAGCGAGTTTGATGTGCCTGCTGAGGTTTTTATTTTTATTTTTATTTTTATTTTTTGATTATTTGCTTTATTACAGTTAGGTCATCTAGACCTTACAATAAAACTACACTGCAGGTCAGAATAGTCTCTGCACACCGAACACCTGAATTGATGTTTTCTTATGCTACATCTGCTCGAGAACAAGGCATTCAGGTTATCATTGCTGGTGCGGGGGGTGCAGCCCATTTGCCAGGTTTTATCATCTGTTCCTGTATAACCGTATTTATATTCAAACTTAACAATTATGTGGTTAAATAACCGCGAGTGACCTCGTGCCTATGGACAGGTATGGTAGCTGCACTGACATCCTTACCTGTGATTGGAGTTCCTGTGCGTGCTTCCACATTGGATGGGCTCGATTCCCTTCTCTCGATTGTGCAGGTACGTAAACATACATGTAAAATCTTCAAAAACTGGGTTCAGCTTCCCAAAAATAATCAAGTTTGATTATATTAATTAAAATTTTAAGGGATTGATTTGGAAAATAAATGTAAAACTAAAACTAGATGATGGTTTCATTTTTAGTATTCAATATGTAAAACAATTTCTCACTCATAGGAAGAATCAGATTGTTAGTTGTATGTATTATGAGAAGGGAAAATGTCATTAAATAGTAATGTACTTTTGCCCTCGATCTATTTTGGTAATTATATTTATTTTTGATCCTACTTAGTAGTTACAGCTTTCTGAACACCCTATATTGGTAGGTATTATTTGAAGTGATCAATGTTGGTAAATATCATTCTAAAATGGTCTATTAGACTAATTGTAAGTTTTGAATATACTCATCGTAGTAGTGTGTGTGTGTATATAGATACAGGTTTATTAGCTTACCCGGCGTTCCTCTTACGAATGATCATTCACACACACACATATATATTTTTCATGTATAAACCGACATTATAAGATTTTTCATCAAAAGGACCGTCCTTAGATTCGAAAAATAAATCTTGTGAATGGTAAAAAATATCATGTGAGTGGTGTGAATGGTCATCCACACTTGGATGACAATTCACATAAATATGCATGAACATTCACATAATTTTTAAGGACGTAGAAAGTCTGAATGTATGTGAAATCACATGTCATGTGTGTAACGTTAATTTAAACATGATTATGAATTTTTTTTTAAAGTTTACCTTTCGGGTGCACTTGATTTCCCGAGGTATCTTTTTAAACCTGAATCTGTAATATATGTGTGTATCTAATTACTAGAATTTTGCCGTTTCAAAACTGTTAATTACCAAAATAGAAGTATAATCACCAAAATAGATGGTTTGGAAAACAAGCGAAATCGAAGTCTTTAAATTCTATAATTACCAGTATGCGGACAAAAAAGTATATTTACAAAAAGTATCAATGACAAAAGTACATTGCTATTTAATAACATTTCTTTTTCTGAGAATTCCGGAAAAGGTTTTTATTAGCACAATATTGTGGCAGTTGAAATGCGAATAAATTTTAACTAGGATTTTCCTGTGATGCAGATGCCGAGAGGTGTTCCTGTTGCATCGGTTGCAATAAACAATGCCACTAATGCAGGATTGCTGGCAGTCAGGATGTTAGGAGTGGCTGATACTGCCCTCCAATCAAGGTTCCTACCTCGCACTCTGATAGCAAAGGTGGCCCTGTCCTAAGGGTGGAAACTGAGCACAACCCTTTTATGCAAAGGAAACCCAAATCTCGAGGACCATTCGCAAAAGAGATTGTCGAGCTTCTTTTAACGACTAATGACCCAAAGGTGGGAGTCATCTGAAAGATGTGCAACAAATCAATGTCACCGAGTGGTTAATGTTGGAGAATTCGTTACCAAGTTTCATATAAGTATAGCATGCATGGGAACATGTCCATGACTAGCCTACTAATAAGGGACTTGGAAACCAATTCTCCAACGTTAACCACTCGTTGACATTGATTTGTTACAACAGACTGGACGAAATCTTTTGCGCATGGGTCTCAAGACTTGGGTTGCCTCCACATTAAACGGATGCTCAATTTCCACCCTTATGGCAGACCCACTGTTGCTATCACTCTCTTTCGTTGTGTGTGCATTTGCAACGTATATATACAAACTTATAAATGCAAGTTACAAAGAAAACACATATTGACCAACATGTAATTGATACGTACAGAATGGCACAATTCCAAGAAGACTCTAGGGATACAGTTTTGGCGAAGACGGAGAAGCTAGACAAGGTAGGTTGGGAAGATTACTTGAATTCTTGAGTCCTCTTCGTGTACCGCCGAAATTGCCAATTTTGAATTTAGTCATAACCTTAAATCTTAACCTCAACCAAAACTTGAAAGGACACAAAAAATGAGTCACTTTTTTGAGCAAATTATTGCCATCATAAGTGGTGATGTGAAAAATTTTTGTTCATTAGATTTGGAGTGCATGGTGTAACTCCATTGAGGAAATTTCTTGTATTATGATGTACTTTTCTTATAAGCTAAAAGTTAAATTGTATTTGGCAAGGAAATGAAATTATAAATCAAAGGCTTGAAAGAGAGAACAATTATTATTGTATGTAAAATTTTCAGTGCATTTACTTTCAATTTTGTGAGTATTTGTCTGCAGTGGTCACACTTTACAAACCAGTGTTAAACATAAATTATTAGATTAAAATCACATATTGCTAAAACTAGATACAACTTATGTCTTTTTAGCGATTATAGCAATATTATTTAATTTTTTTTATTAATAACATCAACTTTTAGATTTTTTTTATCATTTATAACAGAAAGTTAAAAAAATTGTTTGTATAAATAAAAAAAAAAATAAAAATTTAATGCTGTGAATGATACAAAATATGAAAATTGATGTTATTAATTAGAGTAAATTACAAAAATGGTCCCTGTGGTTTGTCTAAAATTACGGATATGGTCCCTCAACTTTCAAAGTTGCAGTGGTGGTCCCTCAAATCACATTTTACTTGCAGAAAAGGTCCCTCTGTGTCTGAACTTTTCAAAAATGACGATTTTGCCCTTTTATTAATTACAAGTTTAGTCCCTCAACTATTTAATTTAATTTCACTTTTGGTCCTTTTACTTAAACTTTTAAATTTTGATTTTAAATTTGAAATATTGATTTAACAAATTATTATTTAAATCTTTATATTATTATTATTATTATTATATATACTTATTTATTTTTAAAAATAAATTTATATTTATTTATTAAAAATTATTTTTATACTTAATTTAATAATCTATGCATTTTTTTATGTATTCAATTTATTTAATAAAGAACTAGTTTATGAACCCACATATTACGTGAATAATTTTTTATAAATAATTGGTTAAATGAAATGTATGTAAACTTAAAAATTAAATAATTTAATATTAATTATTATATAAAAATAAAAATAAATTATGGTTATTCGTCACATTTTATATATATATATATATATATATATATATATATATATATATATATATATATATCTTTTTATATAGTCATGATCAATAGTTAATTTTTAACATTTTTTACTTTTTATTCCTAAATTTATATATATTTAGTCGATACAATTCGAAATGTTAATTTTACGTAATATATAATGTTTATATATATTTTATATTAAGTTATTTAGATATATAGATAAGTATATATAAGATATAATTTTGAATTTACGTAAATTTTGATTTATATTTACTAATTCATTACCTTTTGATTTAAATCAAAATTTACGTAAATTCAAAATTATATCTTATATATACTTATCTATATATCTAAATAACTTAATATAAAATATATATAAACATTATATATTACGTAAAATTAACATTTCGAATTGTATCGACTAAATATATATAAATTTAGGAATAAAAAGTAAAAAATGTTAAAAATTAACTATTGATCATGACTATATAAAAAGATAGATAAATATATATATATATATAAAATGTGACGAATAACCGTAATTTATTTTTATTTTTAAATAATTAATATTAAATTATTTAATTTTTAAGTTTACATACATTTCATTTAACCAATTATTTATAAAAAATTATTCACGTAATACGTGGGTTCATAAACTAGTTCTTTATTAAATAAATTGAATACATAAAAAAATGCATAGATTATTAAATTAAGTATAAAAATAATTTTTAATAAATAAATATAAATTTATTTTTAAAAATAAATAAGTATATATAATAATAATAATAATATAAAGATTTAAATAATAATTTGTTAAATCAATATTTCAAATTTAAAATCAAAATTTAAAAGTTTAAGTAAAAGGACCAAAAGTGAAATTAAATTAAATAGTTGAGGGACTAAACTTGTAATTAATAAAAGGGCAAAATCGTCATTTTTGAAAAGTTCAGACACAGAGGGACCTTTTCTGCAAGTAAAATGTGATTTGAGGGACCACCACTGCAACTTTGAAAGTTGAGGGACCATATCCGTAATTTTAGACAAACCACAGGGACCATTTTTGTAATTTACTCTAATAATTATGAAAAGTATAAATTTGCTGTTATGATTGGTATAAAATAAATAATATTGTTATAAGTGATAGAAAACAAAAATTAATTTTATTTTTAGCAAGAGACTCTTAAAATTAAAACATTACAGTAATTTTGGACCATTCGTTTATTTATGATGATAGAAATATATATCGGGCTCACATTTGTTGGCATAAACATGTTTACCAGGGCCGGCTTTGGGCCTGTGCAAAGTGATCAACTGCACAGGGCCCCAAATCCTTATAGGGCCTCACTATATATCCAATCCAAATCATAGCTCCATTCTTTTCTTCACTTTTTGGGAGACGGTGGGGCAAAACCAAGAAGCCATTTTTAATGTCAGCTTTTTTAATAAGTGGGGACATCACTTTTTTATGATGCTTTTTTCCTTCTTTAGCATCTCTAAGTAGGTATGTACTTTCTCTGTTTTTTTTAATATAAGAATGTGGGTTTTCCTTTGTTAGTTCTACTAAGTTTTAAGAAAGTTCTTAGCATGTAAATTAATTTTGAGATATTTTAATGTCAGTTTAATCTTCTGTTGTAGTATTGTTAACATTCATTAAAATAAAAGTTAAAAGAATCACATAACAAATAGAAATCCAAAAGCAATTTATATATTTTGTTTTACATCTATGTTTAATTGAACAACCTTCTATTAGGTAGTCTATAGAAACTCTTGTGATATACGCGCTAAGTGTCGGATTGTGACGTTTTGTTTTTGAAGCTACAAATATATATGTTAATTTTTTATGATTAAGGGGCCTACTTCATCAATGTAGCACAGGGCCACAAAAATCCACAAGATGCCCTGATGTTTACAATCACAAATGGTTCATAAAAGAAATAAAGATAAAAAAAAAATTATGATGAAATAAACTCAGGCTAACGTGTGATGAACTATAAATGTTAATAAATTAGTAAATAAGCTCATATATAATTTGTCACACATTATTGAAAAGTATTGATGTATCTTCTATTTTTATACTCAAGATATGCACGTACAAGTGATAGAATATGGTTCGACATTATGCAGCGCACCAGAAGTGACCACATTTATAAAAACCTTTTTGAAATTTTTTTTATAAACATGATTTAATTAACATTATAAAGATCATAGGTAAATTTCACATACATTCACAACTTCTAACTCCTAAAAAATGATGTGAACTTCCATTTACATAATTTTGCATATATGTGAACTTGCATTTATGTGATGCATGATTTCATGCACTTAGGATGTGTGAATGTGATTGAATTTTATATATCATATGTGTAATGTTAATTAAAACATGTTTATGAATTTTTTTTTTCCAAAAAAATTACTTTTAAGAGTGGTACTCTCTGATGCGTTGCATTATAAGTGGTACTCACTTGAACCTAAATTCAAGTAGATACATGCCTATATACAAGAGCATAAAACTAACTACACAAATTAGATGGCCAGATTAAGGGACTAATACGGAGAATATTTTTTTTCCTATACTTCTCCTTAAGTTGGAACGTGAAGATCACACACATCTAACTAATCTATTAGAAAGCGGAAGTGATTGTGTAACCCCTCTATTAACCTTTGGGCATCTTCTTTGTTCCAACCTATTAACATGAAACCCTAAAAGCCCATTACCGTTGCTTATAAATACCCCTCTCTTTTATGAGAGGGGACTCTTTTCTGTAACATCCGGCACTAAACCAGGTTAGCAACAAAACCCTAATCTACATTTAATAGTCAATTATAGCCTAATCAATGGTCATTAGAAATTAATCAAGTGATTAACAAGGCTTATTAGAAAATTCAACTCAATTAGAATCAAATTCATCGGTGCGATGAATCGGGAAATCAATTAATCCGATCAATTTACGATATGAGCGATTAATTCAACTAAGTACATAATTAAATCATGATTAGTGACACTAATCATACACTAATACAATTACTTAACCTTAATTATGCAAGACTAAAACAATTAATTAAAACAATGCATCCAAAAGTATTTATGAATTTATAAGAAAAGGGAAATACAAGAATACATTTCTAAATACTTTTATACAAAAAAAAAATATAAATACATCAAAAATACACCCTCTAGGCCGGCCACCATATGGTACACAAGGACCAAAAGTTTGTATTATTTTACTCAACCTTTCTACATCAAATCCACCTCTTTCCTTTCATCCAAGATTTTACAACTCCTTTCATCATTTCACCACCTTTTCACATCTATAAATAAGACCCTAATTCCTTGCATTTTCCTCACACATTCAAAGTAAAAATCTCTCCTTTCTCTCCCTCTAGAAACCGGCCCTCAAGCCTCAAGAACACACAAAGTGTTCTTTCAAAGTGTTCTTCATATTTTTGAAGTGCTCTTGGTGAAACTTTTGAAGATCCAACCTTCTACTCATTTTCATTCTTCTAAAAACATCAAAGTAGGTAAATACTAACCTATTACATCTTATATTTATGTTTATATAAGTCTTGCATAATATATATAATCACCTACAACAACAAGTTTCATAAAAACTCAAGTTTATAAGTTTCTAGTTTTTATTTTTAAGTTGTTTCTTTAAATGTGTTTATGAATATGTGAACACATTATAAAAGTGTTAATATAATGAAAACATGTGATATATATGTGTTTTTATAACTATTATGACTTTTATACAAGTAGTCTTTGAATAAACAACAAGAATCATAAGTTGTTGTAAGTTTATAAACTACGGATTTTCGGCAGAAAACTTATATCGACTTTGAAAAATCATAACTAATTCATAACTCAACGAAATGAGTTGATTCTTGTCTCAAAAGTTAGATCTATGTCTTAACTATAGATCTGCAAATTTTCATGATTTATTTTGAAGTTTAAGACCTCCAGAAATTATTTGGGAAACCGAAAGTTTGACAGCTCAAAAATGGCCAACATAGCGTTTTTAACGAACTTTTTCACCAACCTAAAAAACTCAAAAAATGGCCGTTCTTGATTCTAAAAATCCTTTGTATATAGTAGTTGAATGTCCTAGAAAACCAAAGTCTAAAACATTTTGGAGCTTGGTTAAAAACAGCCTCAAAGTAGGCCGAAAAACCTCCGAAAAGCTGGAAAATTATATATATATAAACTTGACGTTTTAAGCGCATTTTATTTATAAACTTGTAATGTTGGGTGATTTAAGACATAAAAATCTATAAATATACATATTATCATATATTAGAGATATTAAGTCCCTATTATCATTTAGGACTCGATTAAGCTTATCCGGCTTCATCACCCATCAAACAACGCTAATTTGCATTTTACGCTCGTTTTTGCCGACGCACTCACGGTGAGTTCTCATAGCCCCTATTTTCACACTGTTATGTTTTGGGGATGAAATACATGCTTCGTTTTTATATGGACACGGAAATATTTTCATTTCTATTATGTATTACACATTGGGTTCCATTAGCTCTGATATCATGAACCGTTAATTGCATTTATTTGTAAGCGCGAATATATTGTGGATAGATCTATTGGGAGTCATGTCCCCCATTCGGGTTAGCTCGGTTCGGCTAACAGCGAGTGCATATATATTCAACACACGGTATTACGTATGGGAATACTGCACAGGGCAAACTCATTTTAATTAAGCTTCGGTTGCATGATGGTTTATATGTAATACATAACATGGAATTTATGATTTTATAAATTCAAACTCTATTATTGTTGTCCATACAAGTCAGATTTACGTGTAAACCTATGAGCTCACCAACAATTTTGTTGACGTATTTTAGCGTGTATTTTCAGGAAATTAAGGCAAGTATGCCTTCAGAAGTAACTACTTTCAAGCTTCCGCACTTAAGGGGTCGCATTCTTTTTCAAACCGTCGGAGATTTATTTGCATTATTTTGGATAATTTAATTATGTATTTAAATCTCTGTACCTTGCGAACTACTCATTATCGTTTACGGTTTATGTAAAACATTTCTACCTTTTAAAGTCATATTGATGTATTTTTGAAAACGTCCATATAGTGGTCGTTCATTATGATTATGGTTACGCTTCCGCACTCGTCACGTCTCGCTGCCAACCGAGGTAGCAGGGTGTGACAGATTGGTATCAGAGCCATAGTTATAGTGAACTAGGTTGCATTAGTACCCTAGACTATAACTGCACATAAGATTTACTGATTTTAGAAAATATTTTGTAACTTGTAACTAACTAAAAGACTATGAATGGACCTTGATAGCAGAAATCATGTCCCATCCGGAAACAATCATCATATCGGATTCAGAGGAGGAGTACACTCCTGCTAGCCCCACGGCCACTGAGATTTTCCACGAGGAAGACACATCGGAAGAAGAGGACCCCTCGGAAGATCCGATGTGGGAGACGGAAGAAGAGCCGATGGAGGAAGAAGATCCATTGCCTCCAACGGTCCCTGCTCGCGTTCCATACCATCCAGCCGAACCGTCACATAAGCCGTATAGGCCATACCCTAACGGCCCCAAAATGCTGTACACACCCCGAAAGCGGGTGAACCCACCAACAGGGGAGTCTATTCCTGTCCCGACTCCCCAGCCCAATCCCCCACCACCACACAGACGGGTAGACGCCCGGCGATGGACCTGGATACCGGAGACCCTCCGCGAATGGAGGCAGATGGAGGGAAATCCTCCCAACTTCGAGATAGGAGGACCATCCTCCGCACCTTTCCCGACCCTCACCCAAGAGCCTACCGAGCAAACCATACCACTTCTGATAGCACAGTCGACTAGGCATGACCACCAGATCCGATCACTTAACCTAGATATTGGTGGGATGACCGCTCGTCTAGAGCGGGAGGAGTTGCAAAACTCCAACATCTACTGGGCTAATCAGCACGCCCTTGCTATTCAACAGATGGCCTGAATGAGCTTCAGCAGCAACTAGCCGAAAGCCAAGCTCGGATCGAGGAGCTGACTCAGCGTCTCAACGCAATGGAAAAGGGAGAGACCCCCGATCACTCCCACACTTAGTGCACTTCTGTCTATCTTTGTAATGGTAGGAAAATATCATGTAATAGTATAGGACAAAATTTTCGGGTAATAACCCGCCCCTAATGTAAGGAAATTTCGAATGATTAATGAATGAAAAATTGCAAGTTATTTGTGAAATTGTGTTTGATGATTATAGTATTTTAAGGAAAAATTTATCTCTTTAAGATTCAACTTCTTACACTATGCTTTTTCTTTAAAATTTTAAGATAATGCCGCCGAAACGAGCAATGAACGCTGCTGACATTGAAGAGCTAGTCGCACAAAGAGTGGCTGCCGCTATAGCCACGTATGAGGCAAATAGGAATAGCTCAGCTAATGGAGATGGTGGTGCTAGCCGCACCACGGGAGGAACTGAAATCCACGCAAAAGGTTGTGGAATTAAAGGATTTTTAAGTTGCAAACCCCGGTATTTCAACGGAACTGAAGGAGCCGTTGGCTTGATACGATGGTTTGAGAAGTTAGAATCTGTCTTTCGCGTCAGCGGATGTGCTGAGGGAGATAAGGTGAAGTTTGCTACTCACACTCTACAAGATAGCGCCCTCACATGGTGGAATTCCTATGTCCAGTCTGTAAGTATCGATGAAGCCTACCAGCTCACATGGTCCGCGTTGAAGCAAATGATGACGGACGAGTACTGTCCGAGGAACGAACTCCAGAAGATGGAATCGGAGTTCTGGAACCTGTCGATGAAGGGAACAGATGTGACGGGGTACACCAACCGATTTCACGAGCTAAGTATCCTGTGTCCTCAAATGGTGACCCCGGAGTACAAAAAGATCGAACGTTACATTTGGGGACTCGCTCCTCAAATTCAAGGTAATGTCACTGCCTCCAACCCATCCACCCTACAAGATGCCATCAGGATGGCCAATAATCTTATGGACCAAGTATCCCGGAGAAATGAAGCCAAGGCCGGGGAAAACAAAAGAAAGTGGGAAGACAAGACCGGGAAGAATGCGGGTTCACAATCCAAAAAGCCCGAAACCATTAAGGCTTACGCAGCGGGAGCTGAGCCAAGAAGAGGTTATACCGGTACCAAGCCTTTTTGCACTAAATGCACCTTCCATCACAACCAGGGTCCCTGTCCAACCCACTGTGAGAAATGCAAACGTTTGGGGCATATGGCCAAAGACTGTAAATCTGGAGCCCCGGGAACCAGTGGCAGCAATCAAAAAGGCTGCTTTGAATGTGGAGTTACTGGGCACTTCAAGAGTGAGTGCCCGAAGCTAAGGAATGGTGGAGGAGCTCAGGGGAGAGCTTTTGTGTTAGGAGCAGGTGACGCTCGTCAAGATCCCCACGTAGTATCAGGTACGTTTCTTTTAAATGACATTTATGCTTACGTACTCTTTGATACTGGGGCTGATAGGAGCTTTATATCTGATAAGTTTAGTAAGCAATTGAATGCCGCTCCTTTTCCCTTAGACAACTATTATACTATAGAACTGGCTGACGGTAAAATAATAGAGGCAAGTAGTATCATTAAGGAATGCACACTGAAGCTGGCAGATCATCCCTTTAAAATAGACTTGACGCCTATAGAACTCGGAAGTTTTGACGTAGTAGTTGGTATGGATTGGTTGTCACACAATCATGCCGAGATTTTGTGTGGTAAGAAAGTGGTACGGATACCACTCCACAAGAAGAAGTTCCTAACAGTCCAAGGAGAAAGAAAGAACCGACAGTTGAATGTCATATCCGGCCTAAGAACACTAAAGTGCCCTAGGAAAGGTTGTCATGCAGTACTGGTGCAAATTGTAGAAAAAGAGTCGGAGGAGAAGCGACCCGAGGATATTCCAGTGGTTCGTGACTATCCGAAGGTCTTCCCGGAAGATTTGCCTGGACTTCCGCCAACTAGGCAAGTAGAGTTTCAAATCGATTTGGTGCCGGGAGCTGCACCGGTCGCAAGAGCCCCATATAGACTAGCTCCTTCTGAGATGCAAGAGCTATCCAATCAATTACAAGAGTTGATGGATAAAGGATTCATTCGACCAAGTTCCTCACCTTGGGGAGCTCCGGTCTTGTTCGTGAAAAAGAAAGACGGATCCTTCCGAATGTGCATAGACTACCGAGAGCTAAACAAGTTAACGATAAAGAACCGCTACCCTCTCCCCAGAATTGATGACCTGTTTGACCAACTACAAGGATCTAGCTTCTACTCTAAGATTGATCTGCGATCCGGTTATCATCAAGCAAAGGTTCGGGAAGAAGACATACCCAAGACAGCATTCAGAACTCGTTATGGACATTACGAATTCCAGGTAATGCCATTCGGTTTGACTAACGCACCAGCCGTATTCATGGA
>JAANYP010004121.1:0-63481 GCA_020465985.1 Centrapalus pauciflorus
TATATATATATATATATATATATATATATATATATATAGGGTCGGGATCAATGGGGTACCATGTTAGACTGGGGAACCGGAGTCCACCCATGTTTGGTTATAAGTTTAAAAGGGTAATATAGTCAAATAGATTTATATTAAATAATAGATGACAACTAATAATATAATAGTTCCCCTAATTATAAAGATTTACTTCCATAACATATCTATAATAAATTTTAAGATGAGTTTATATGAACATGTTCAATTGGATTCGACAATGGGTATTAGTGAACATGTTCAATCGGATTCGACAATAGGTTTTATTGCACATGTTCAATTGGATTCGACAATGAGTTTTAGTGAACATGTTCAACCGGATGTGTCAAATAAAGATATTTATTATTTTCTTCAAACATTTCGTGAATGTTTAATTTCATTTACACGTTATTCAACATGTGCAGTTGGAGTTTTTTTTGTCGATGTTAAACGTTTTGGTGATAAACCAATACTGATGGTATTGAACATGTTCAATCGTGGTTTATGGAGTGTCATTATTGCACATGTTCAGTGTGAGTGTAATAAATGATATTAACTAAAATAGATGGGATACACAGAATCTTTGATTCTAATTTAAATTTTTTTAATATCATTTTTACACCCAACATTAATTAATGTGGGAAAGAATTTTAAGTAAAATTTATATTATATTTTAATGATTTTAATGATAAATGATTGACTATAAATGGTTCCCCGGTACCACAGTCTAATATGGTACCCCATTGATCTTGAATCTATATATATATATATATATATATATATATATATATATATATATATATATATATATATATATATATATATATATATATATATATATATATATATATATATAAAAGAATCCAAACCTTTGTGGCCAAATCAAAAATAAGGAAAATATGGAGGGACTAGATTGCAATTTAGAGAAATAGAAATCAGATTTTTGTTTTAGATTTCTCTTGATTGGTCTAGAAGAAATTTGACCATCTATATATGCTTCTTAACCTTGCAACTTTACCACGATTTGGGAGCTCACTTTTGGAGACCAAGAATTTCAAGAAAAATTCTGCAAATCCAAGTAGAGGAAGAACATCATTGGTGAGTATCTCTTAACTTCATCCTTTTCCTTTGAAGTGTCTTCTTCTTCATCAAGATTTGGGTTCAACCTTTGGAAATCTAGGTTTTAACAAACAAGAAGAAATATATGAAACTTGATTATCTAGTAGGAAACAAATAAGTATATAAGTATGTCTAATCATTTTTATCTTGATTTCTAAAGCATTTCACGATTATGATGGTATGAGGATCCAAGAACTCAAGTGGGTTAATGGTGATTTCAACCTAGATGTAGAAATCAAATGATGGTTTGAAATGAAGCAAAATGTTGTTATAATATCTCTTTGCATCTTAAAAAAAATTCCCTATTTATTGTTATTTAACAAGATTGGATCATCAAACATGGTAGAATATGAGTTTTGGGGAGTTGGAAAAATTTGATGCTGAAAAAGGAGGAACCAGGCTCTGTCTGAGAGCGACTCGACGAGTCGATTAGGCGACTCAACGAGTCAAATAGTTCTATCCAAAAAATTCAAATTTTGATTTAAGGGTTCTTGCTTTGGTTTTAGGCCACCAAAACTCTTATAAATTAAGGGTTTAAAGTATTATAAAGGAAACTTGTAAGGCTTCAAAATGATGTATGAGCTTCCTTGAAGGAACCGAAAATGTGCATATATGCAACTTAAGTGTTGTAAGGTATTGCTTAGGCCTTAGAAATACCAATCGCAAACTAAAACATGAAAATTGATCACTTTAGACTTTAAACAATGGTTAAGGGATATTCTAACTTCTAATAATGAACTTTGAACCATATTTATAAGTTCATTAAAGTATATTTAAGCTTAGTTTAAGAGTTGTTCTTGGCTTGTAACATGCTTGGTGATCTCATGTTGTGTCTAGGTGTATTGTAGTAAATTTTGGCCCTTGGAGCTTGTGGCGAGGCTTGTGCTAACTCTATCCCTATATATTGAGTGGGCTTGATATAAATGGGATCCTTTATGCCTTGATTGTGAGTACTAGTGATATATGTGTACCACATACCTGATGTTACTTGCTCGTTTCTTATCATCATGCTAATTGACTCATGCTTATGTCTTACCTTATTTATTTGTGATGGTTATGCTTATTCGTTTACCTTAATTGAATTATGTGGTTAATCTTAACATGTACATGTTTATTACATGGTTTATTACATGGTACAATACTGTGTGTGATGTACATTATAGCCATACTACCGATGATCTCGGAGTATGATGTCGTACTTCATTGTTGGCGGGAGTACGATGCCGGGTACTGCGGACCCCGATTATTTTTGGTACTACACACTCACTGGATGTACTCATAGTGTGTAGTGTTGTCGTGACATTATCAAGAGTCTCCCTCTTGATATGTCTCATCTCATTTGATATCTCTTATATAATAATGTTTTATTGTGATGATTCATGCATTGCAGGTTTATTAATCCGGTTAGCTATTGAATGTGGTACATTATTGATCTAGTCACTCACTAAGCATTATTGCTTAACCATTTCGTTGATTTACACCTTTCAGGTATAGAAGGCAAAGGGAAGGAGAAGATACACACTAGTAAAGCTTGAAGTAGGAGTTTCGAGTAGGATAGCCCTTTTTGGTACATTTACATGCATTCTATTTTGGGGATGGGTAGATCACCCTTATAATATGATTCATCTTGTCTTATGACTATTTAAGCTTGATGAAGGTTGATGTACTTAATTCCATTGATTGAGATGAACTTGTGGCATCAAATGATGTAATAGGTGGCATTGAACCTTGGGTTTTGGTTAGATATAATCAAGGTCATATTTATGTATAGATAATTAGACCCATGGGTGTTTTAAGCGCATAAAAACTCTGATTTGTTTTGGGAAAATTGAATTTGGAATTTAATGAATTAGAAATGTATTTTGTAGTTATTTTTAAATCAGGTCATACAGGTGGGATTATTAATTTTACAAATA
The DNA here is from genome assembly GCA_020465985.1 of Centrapalus pauciflorus. Classification (NCBI taxonomy): domain Eukaryota; kingdom Viridiplantae; phylum Streptophyta; class Magnoliopsida; order Asterales; family Asteraceae; genus Centrapalus; species Centrapalus pauciflorus. The sequence goes on from JAANYP010004121.1 coordinate 3,054, forward strand.
GGTCATGCCGAATTTTCGGTAGAATTATAAAAAATTTCTGCTATTATTGTTAATTAGAGTTATGGTGTTACAAAGATACATGGCGATGGCATGCAAGACTTGGGCACATCAATTTTGAGTCAATTAAAAAGATGTCCAAGAAGGGTCTAGTCAAAAGGATACCCCAATTTGATCATAAGAATCAATTGTGTGAGTCCTGCTTGGTGGTCAAGCAAACAAGAAAGTCATTCCCGACTATGACGACATACAAAGCAAAACGACCATTGGAACTAGTTCATGGTGATTGTTGCGGTCCGATCACGCCGGCAACCAAGGGTCAGAATCGGTATGTCTTCACACTAATTGATGATTTTTCCCGATTTATGTGGATTTATCTTATGAAAGAAAAGAGCGAGGCGTTTACACACTCCAAAAGGTTCAAAGCTTTGGCGGAGAAAGAAATTGGAAAGCCTTTGAAAGTGTTTAGAAGTGATCGAGGAGGTGAGTTTACTTCTCTCGAGTTTAACGCTTTTTGTGATCAAAACGGAGTCAAACGCCACCTTACCGCCCCATATTCACCGCAACAAAACGGAATTGTGGAACGAAGAAACCGAACACTTATGGACATGACACGAAGCATAATGAAGGCAATGCATGTTCCAAACTACCTATGGGGAGAAGCGGTAAATCACTCTGCAAATCTAACTAAACGAGTTTACACACGAGTCCTTGGTGATACAACACCATACGAAAAGTTGTATCAAAGAAAACCGAATTTAGAAAATGTTCGTATATTTGGGTGTCTAGCACATGCGAAAGTTGAACCGGTAAATCTCAAGAAGTTGGATGCAAGATCAAGACCACTGGTACATCTTGGTTCCGAACCGGGTACGAAAGCCTATCGGCTATTTAACTCGACAACACAAAAAATAATCGTGAGTCGAGACGTTATTTTCGATGAAACCAAAGGGTGGGATTGGGATAAAGAAGCAATAACCGACAATAAAGAACCAAACACATTCATAGTACCATGGGACTACCCGGAAGACGAAGCAAACAACAATCAAGGAAACGATGTAAACAATGATCAACTTGAACCGATTGAACCGGATCACGAATTTGAAGACGGGGTGGAAGCACAAGATAATGAACAACCAAGTCCGGTCAACAATGAAGAACAAGGAGTTGCAAACCAAAGGCCTTCGAGACCAAGAGTACCTCCAAAACGATTTCAAGATTATGAGCTTCATCTTGATAATCTCGGAGAACTTCTCCTAACAACCAATGACGAGCCAGTATCGATTGAAGAGGCGAAGAAAGAACCAGAGTGGGTCAAAGCCATGAATGTAGAAATCAATTCAATAAACAAGAATAATACTTGGACTCTCGTGAACAAGCCTATCGGGGAGAAACCAATTGGACTCAAATGAGTGTTTAAATTGAAGAAAAATGCAGATGGCACCATTAATAAATACAAGGCAAGGTTGGTTGCAAAACAGTGGCGGACCCAGCCACCAAGGGGACCCGTTGCACAAATTTTCATCGCGCACGGTTAGAAAATTCAAATGAGTATATTGGTCGAACCGAGTTAACAAATAAATCGTTATAATTTGAAATAAAAATATAATCTAATATTCTCTTTAGTTCGCTTAGTAATTTAAATTCATGGTCTACCGGAATGATAACAAAGGAGATCGTGCATGCCAATTATAATTGAGTTTAAGTTTGAAAGTTATGATTGTGTTTGTGGTTGTGTGATGCTATCAGATTCATTAAAATTATTTAGTTGATCGGGCTAACAAATAAATGTTTATAATTTAAGATAGAAAATATAATCTAATATTCTCTCTAGTTTGTTTAATAATTTAAAATTCATGATCTACCGGAATGATACCAAAGGATATCGTGCATGTCAGTTATAATTGGGTTGAATTTATAATTTAAAATAGAAAATATAATCTAATATTTCTCTTTAGTTTGCTTAATAATTTAAAATTCGTGATGTACCGAAATGATACCAAAGGAGATTGTGCATGTCAGTTATAATTGAGTTGAAAGATTTGAAGGTTATGATTGTGATTGTGGTTTTGTGATGTTATCAGATTCGTAAAAATTATTTAAGTGATCTTCATTACTATCACTTTCTAGTAAACTCATTTTGAAACTTTTATCCATCGATAGATTTTATAAAACATATTATTAACAATTAACAATTAAAGTGTAATTAAACCAAATAAATACAAACTTTCTAGGCTCAAATATATATCATTGGGATTTTGTTTAATTTTAGCTAAAAATATTATTGGTTTTAATTTGGATAAAAGTATTTGGTTACATTTGTTATATTTTTATTACGTATTTAGTTATTTAGACATTAAACTTTTAATTTTTTTTGCTTCATTTGAGATATACATTTTTTTTAATCAAGTTGAACACTTAGATTTTTTATTTTTTTTTAATAATATAAGTTGCACGATTAAATTTTCGCCGGTTGCACCCATTAAATTTCAAAAAAAATTACACTACCAAACGAGATTATTAGGGAAGGGACCCGTTGCACGGGCAACCCCTCCCCTTAACATAGGTCCGCCTGTGTTGCAAAAGGTTACGTGCAAAAACCAGGTATTGATTTTAAAGAAGTATTCGCTCCAGTAGCTCGAATCGAAACCATCAGACTTCTTATAGCCTTAGCCGCTACTAATGGGTGGGAGCTTCACCACTTCGATGTTAAAACGACATTCTTGCATGGATAATTGAAGGAAACCGTTTACGTATCACAACCGGAAGGGTATATAAAGAAAGGCAACGAACATAAAGTGTATCGCCTTATGAAAGCACTATATGGTCTAAGACAAGCGCCTCGAGCATGGAACACGAAGCTTGACGGGATTTTGAAGAGTATGAAATTTCAAAAGTGCATGAAAGAACCATCAGTGTACCTAAAAAAGGAAGGAGCTAACTTATTGATTTTAGCAATATATGTTGATGATTTATTTGTCACAGGTACAAGTTTGAACATGATAAAATGCTTCAAGTTAGAGATGTCCAAGAACTTTGAGATGTCGGATCTTGGAAGATTAACTTACTACCTTGGCATTGAAGTTAGACAAGAAGAATCGGGGATTACTATAAACCAAGAAGCGTATGCTCAACGCATACTAAAAGAAGCAGGTTTACATGATTGTAATCCGACCCATATTCCAATGGAACCGGGAAATAAACTGTCGAAGGCCGAAGACGAACCCGAAATCGACCGAAAACAATATCGAAGAATGGTAGGATGCCTTAGATATCTCTTGCAAACAAGACCCGAGATGGCATATGCGGTTGGAGTTGTTAGCCGATACATGCAAAGTCCAAGAGAATCACATGGCAAAGCAATCAATCACATCCTACGGTACTTACGAGGAACAAAGGGATACAGAATCAAATACGAGAGGATGGGACAAAATCGACTCATTGGTCATAGTGACAGTAGTCACAATGTTGACCCGGATGATGGGAAAAGCACAACCGGCCACATCTTCTTTTATGGGTCATCTCTGATAACATGGTCTTCCGAAAAGCAAGATACCGTTGCTTTATCATCTTGCGAATTGGAGTTTATGGCGGCTAATGCAACCACATGTCAAGCAATATGGCTTCAAGATTTGCTACGAGAAATCATGAACAAACCGCAAGAGAAGGTGGTTCTAAAAGTTGATAACAAGTCGGCTATCGAACTAACGAAGAATCCCGTGTTTCATGGAAGGAGTAAACATATTCACACAAGGTTTCACTTTATTCGTAATTGTGTTCAAAACGGACAAGTGGAGGTGGAATACATTCCCGGTGAATCACAAAAGGCGGATATACTTACTAAACCTCTAGCTCGAACAAAATTCAAGGAAATGCGAAGTTTGATCGGGATCAAAGATGTCTTCAGAAGGACTTAGAGATTCGGGGGTGATAGTTGGAATCCTAAGATGTGGATGACAAACAATCTTAATTATGGCAAGCAATCTTAGTTATGACAAGTTGGTCATATCTATCCTTTTATGGCAAGTAGGCTATAGCTATCCTAATTGTAATCTAATGCAAGTAGGTCATTAGGGTCTATAAATACAATATGTTAGTCGAGATATGGGTTAAGAATTCAGAGATTGTAATCGACAGGTTTTGAGTTATTTTCCTATAATCAAAGCGTAGTTTGATTTATTTGTTTGCGATCTTTATTTTTCTAAACTTGAAATTTAAGCAAAAATGAGTAAAATCATCAACGAGCATCAGTAACTGAGATGAGCGAGAGATAAAGACACCAAGAGGAAGATATAGAGAGAAGAGTCGAGGCAGAGGAGGAGAGGAATGGGGTGAGACAGTAGCGGCACCCTTCACCCTTGATTCTCATGCATCCATGCTAAGGGTTGTTGAGAGGATCGAAGAGCCACAGTCGACGTCATCTATAAAACAATGGCACAGACAAGGTAAACGCCATGCACCATACTCTAAAATATATAATATTTAGGTCAATTAACCTACATTACTTTCAATGAAAAAGAGGAACCATACACCCAATCATAAACAACAATTTATTTAAATTATAGGTCAAAATTATAAAGCATGGTGTATGAGAAATTAGGGTATGGTGCATGAAGAAATTGCCAATTGAAAATGGGCTCTCGGCAGTAGCCTAGGTCACCTTGCCTTAGGACAGAGGCTGCTCAAACCATGATATTCATAAAAATAAGTTTTTGGTCCGGTTTTGTATATTTCTAATAATAGTTGGGAGAACCGGTACCAAACTAGAGTCGTAACCATCCGGTACGATTTTCATTTCTAATTTCTCAATTTTGAGTTCTTGATCCAGTTTGGTTATGTCCATATTGGCATCGCTACACACCCTTACCATTAGGATTTCCTTCTTTGGTTTCATTTTTTCTTATAGATATTGATCATTATATAATTGTGACCCTAATCCAAAATTAATAAAAGGACTAGCTAGTTCAATTGTGTACGTAACTTATTGTTTGCCCAAGCCATGTATGCTCAATGTGTTATTATTGTCTACTCCTTGTAGTTTGTCGTTGTTGTGTGTATATGTTTGTGTACTGTTTCCTAACATAAAGATCCACTTCTAAGGCATCATACTTGATAGCACTTGGCATCCACTTGGGCTCCGTGTTACTTTGCCGTTGCAAATCATCACAATCACTTGTGTGACTGCCCGTTACGATTCATAACAATCACTCTGAACGCCATCAATCAATCATTTGACATATACTTGAGTGTAAGGGCAACATGGTGATGCGTTGGCGTAGATATGTTTAAGCGATCTGCTAGTGCCCTGCATCCACTTTGCTATTTCCCACCATTTTGCTTTAAAACATCATTATAACACATTGAACGGGTTATTTGTTTAGAATCATTAAGAGACATTCAAAAGTTAACTGATTTCGTTAAAAGATATACAAACATACCTGAATAAACATGAACACCAATACGAGTATGGAAATCCTATTACACGTCATCTAAACGTACTTCTAAATCTACATTTTTATTCACGATGGGACTTGATTTCCAACTTCTTAACACCTAGTCCCGCTAGACTAGAATCCCTTTGGTGATTCATTACACCAGATAACCTAATACCGCTGGGCTAGATTGACCTGACATTTCGTATATTTGTGTCGTTTTCACGTGTCAGACACAAATTTGACACGACACGAAGGGCAATAAGTTTTATCTCACTTTTTAAGATGTTTTTGTGTTACATATTCGTGTCATGTCATGTAGATTTGTGTCTGCAGTTGCTAGAAGCCCTTTTGGTAATTTATTACACGAGATAACACCTTAGACAACTCATATGGGTACTCGATCCAAAGCCACTAATGATTTCTCAACATTATTAATACTCATTTTTTCTCTAGGAATTGATTACATAGATGGAAATGATTGAGAAACAAAGAGTGTTCAACTCTTTTTTATACGGGTGTGCAACTGTTCAAAATCAGACTGCACTGAGACCAAATGGTGTACCAGTATGACTGCCCGTTAAGAAAATTAGAGTTTAGTTTGGTCGGTTCTGATTGACCTGCTCCCTTTTTGGTCCTCTTTTAAAAATTTATGTATAATTAATGGATGAAAGATGATTATTAAAATATATATTTATACTATTAAAATATATAATTATGTTGACAGTTTAAAAAGAAAAACTAAAGTAAATCTCACATTCTTATCATGATATGCGAAGAACAAATCCATGAATGCAGAAATTTGCAGATATAGCTTCTGTATTTTTTATTTGGATCCATGAATTGATCTCTCCATTTAGGGATATCAAACTTGAAACCATAAAAAGGGATAAAACAATAATTCCATTGACTCATAAGGAACATCATATGATCATATATTGTAGGCAAATATGTCCATAGGAAAAACCGAAAAACAACAAATAAAAAAAATCACAAAAACTTGCAGAATCACTTGTTCTGCTTCTAAATACTCAATTGTGAGTAATAAAATTAATATAACAAGAGGCAGCAAATCTATGAATGACAAATAAATATAAAATGAGAATTTTGGTTTTCAGAATGTACCATTGTGTCCTTAAATATAATTCAGTAATTCACTCACCAGAAATGGTTTACCACGATTGAGTGTTAGATCTCTGTATACGTTGGTGATTTCATTGACTCTTCATCATCACTATCTGATGGCTCGTGTGTTTTTTTTCTTTGGGGTAATGACTCTTCTCTGTCACGTCTCGATGGGTTTTCAGCTGTTTCTTTCTTGGGTGATTTCTTCGTATCATCTTCTTTGCTGATGGATAATTGTTTGCTTTTTTCTTCCACGGGTAATTTATTGGACTCCTCTTTGTCATCACTGTTGGATGGATCAATGAATTTTTCGTTTTTGTTTGATTTCATGGACTCTTCTCCCATGGTGTTACCATTTTCTCCTCTCAGTGATCTTGTTGACAGTTCCTCACCCTTCTTCATGGATGATTCTGATTCTTCTTCCAATGGTGAAGAATATGAATCATCTTTATCTTTTCTTTCCACTGGTGACTCGGATCTTCTGTTTGTGATCGCTGATTCGACAGTTGGTGATTCTGGGCGCTCTTCTTTGGTGGCTGGCGCGTTGTAATCTTTGGTTCCGTCAGGTTTTTCAGTTGACGGCCTCATTTCGTTAGCTTGTTCCTTTTTGTTGGGTGAGACCGAGCCATCTTTGACCACCGAAGTTGGTTCTATTGATGATGGCTCGGTTTTTATGGGTGATTCCTTTTTATTATTGTCCAGATGGCTAGGAGACTTGGGAGAATCATCGGCTTGTGGCTTGGTTTTCACTTTTAGTGGTCCAAGTTTAGCTTCAGCATCCTTGATTAAATATGTCAAAGCTCTTGCATCCCGTGCTCTTGCCAATTTTTCGTTATTTGATAGCTGCCACAAAGTAAATTAGTGAAATCAAGATGGTTTCTCATCCACATTGAACTAAAAGACAGTCTTGTTCATGGAAAAAAGGTTTAAGTCCACCAAAATGCATCATACTTCATGTTAATTTCAATTTTGGGATATCATACTTTTTAATAAAAGAGTTCCTTATTTGGCAATTGTTCCCTTATTTGATGATAAAGGGATAATGACATAATATATTTGCGTACTTTTAAATTTTAATATTGTTTCGGTTTAGGCTATGTACATTTTTTGTACACATTTAGGTTGTGTACTTTCAAAGTGTTTCGATTTGGTAGTTCCGTAAGCTGGAAAACCAGTACTAAGTCTAAGTGTTACCACGCGACGTGTACTTTGGCATTGTTTTAATTTAGGTTGTGTACTTCCAGAAGTGTTCTGATTTAGGTTGTGAACTTCCAAAAGTGTTTGAATTTGGTAGTTGAAAAACTTGATAATTGGTATCAACCAACATTAATATAACAGGTTGTGTACTTCCAGAAATGTTCTGATTTAGGTTTTGAACTTCTAAAAGTGTTTGAAACTGGTAGTTGAAAAACTTGATAATTGGTATCAACCTGCATTAATATAACAACGATTCGAAGGAAGGCGTCGATGAATGAAGCATTGATGCAAAATGATACCAATTAATAGGTTGTTCAACCACCAAATCGGAACACTATCGAAAATACACAACCTAATTAAAAAACTTTTGAAAGTATACAACGTAAATCAAAACATTAACAAAGTACATGTCCACATAGTAACCAATAGTATTGTTTTCCAGGTTACCTAACTACCAAATGTACACAACCTAAATGTGGAAAACAAAAAGTACACAACCTAAATCAAAAGAATATTGTAAGTACGCAACTACTTTATGCCATTTTCAATATAATAAAGGGTTTATTATGCAAAAAACCATGTTTTCACGGTTTTTGTCCCTCCGTGTTATTTTTTCCAGAAAAGTCCCCAAGTTGATATTTTTTCTTGTTTTGTGAAATTTGACTATTAGAGCCCGGTTATAATTGGTAAACCGAGTTTTTTAAAAACTGAACAACCAGGTTCTAATAGCCAAATTTCACTACACCACAAATAAAAAATGAACTTGAGATATTTTCTGGGAAAAAATAACATGGAGGGACAAAAACGTGAAAACATGTTGGTTTTTTCATAATAAAGCCTATAATAAATTGATAACATGCCCATAAACGTTAAAGGAGAAACCCTAAAATTGAAATTCATTGAAAATATGTTAAATCTTGGAGCAATAACGCAAAAGAAGGAAAAAAGAAACTCACATTTAGAACTTGTTCCACCCTAAGTTTGAGGTCTTCATCAGTTGCTTCCTTATGGGCAGCTCTAACAATATATAGCAAATGAGAGGAGAGATTGTCGACATTGTGTTGTTGGACGTTACACCGAGGTATACTAGACTCACATCCCACCGTATAAAATGCACAATTTACAAGCTTCATTGGACAAATCGTTACACAATGCCTGTCCATTTCACGCCTCATAACAAAATCCGAGCATTTCTGTTCACACGGGAGTATCATGAAAGGACAAACCGCTTCATGATTCTCCTTCTGAACTGCACAATACCGAGTCGTACATCCCTCGCTTGTGCAATCCATAGGCCTAAACTTGCATTCTAATCTATGCGCAGTAACTTCTTCCTCAGAGTTACATATCATATTACAATGAAATGCATTCTTGTAGTCAACATTCCTAAGTAACATCATAGCAATGTATTCTCTTCGAGCAAGTAACCAGAAACCATTAATTTCCATTTCCTGTACAAAATCATCAATCCTCTCTTCTCTTCTGTCACTCAAAACCCACTCAGAAACACGACTAAACATATTTCTTTTAGAAGCGGCAAAATCATCGATGAGAGTAAGGATTATATCATGAGGGTGTTCAGGAACATCTATACCGGAAGCATTTTCTGTGAGTAAGAATTCAGCCACGTATGTCTCGCTTCTTTGTGTTAGATAATCGGCCATCTCTTTTCTCATATCGACAGCTACTGAACCCGCATTTTTGAAAATGCCACCAGTTGTGTTATCAACACAGGATGAGGCTAATCCTGGGAGGAGTTCTTCAGCTATTTTGTAGACAACTTCAGTGTCACAAAGCCCACATTCGTAGCTTTTTGAACTGCCATTTGTTTCATCGGTTTTCTCAGATTTGGTTTCTACTTCTGCTGCTACAGGAGGATCCATGATTGATATAAATTATCCTGATAAAAATGCATCAACCAGCAAAAGTATTTTCAGTTACGTATTATCTTTAAGCATGCAATCCGATAAAATTACGAAAAGTCACCAGCAAAACTAAAAACTCAGGAACCGTTTGGTTAGCGGATCTCGTGGGATTTTCTGGGGCTTGCATTTAAAATTCCATGTTTGGTTCGTGTGATTCAAGGAAGGAGGATTTAAAATCCCGGTATTTTATAAATTCGACATTCCTTTGTTATTTGAAATCTTGGTAACCCCCTTTCATTTTAATTTCCACCACCCCTTCCTTTTTCAAATCACCATTTCACCTTTTTATTAAGTTAAAATACCATACTTCCACCCACCTACCCCTACCCACCCTTAACCTACCCCACCCCACCCCAACCCAACCCACCCCATCCCATCACTACCACACCCACCCAGACCCTACTTACCTATTAGGGGTGACTAAAGAAACCGAAAAAACCCACAAAAAACCTAAAACCCCAAACCGAACCAAAGAAAAAACCGTCAGTTTGGTTTATGTGTTTTCCAAAAACCGCAATTTGGGGTTCGGTGTGGTTTTAACCGAACCGCACCAATACTTATATATAACTATACATAATTATGCGTTTATGATTTTTTTGTTTATGTCAATCATATATATACAAGTATACATGAGTATATATTTATTATTCTATATGCATTGACAACATTGTTAAAGGCTTGAAGCATTGACGACAAATTAAATTTCTATTTTCTAATCTATGTGCTTTATATACTTATTTAATTTGAAGTATTTAATATTTATATTTAATTCCAATCAAACAACTTGCATGCATACATACATATGCATATAATTACTTAACAAGTAATGTTATGATTAACATTGTTTATCCCATGAAGTCATGAACAAAATGAAAGACCATAAACCTAAAACATTTAAAGATTGAGTTTTCTAACATTATAAATTGTAGTAGAACATTAAAAGATGGTTACCAATCCATCATGCATGAGTACTCACGTTAATTTTAAAAACCAATAAAAACCGAAAACCACACAAACTCGGTTTTTTGTTTTTAAAAACCGCACTTTCGGTTTTCGGTTTCAGTTTTGTACAAAAACCACCAAACCGCACCATGCAAAGCCCTATTACCTATACCTACCTTACCTCCACCTAGCCACGCCACACACACACACATCCTACCATATCTTACTCAATCCTACACAACCCTTACCTTCACCCACCCTACTTTACATCTTGATCATTTCGTATCATGGAGACTTGTTCAGTCCAATCTTATCTAGAGCAACATGAGGAACAGATCCGACAGCTCCACTCTGATGTCACTGAGATCAAAGCGTCTTAAAAGCATTGGAAGTCTATTGGATTCAAAATGGTGAATACCGTATGTTTATGTTAGGATGGATTGCACAAGGTAAGTCACGCAATTCGGATGGGAAATCGAGATCAGGAATTCTCGTCGAGTTTGGTGGTGGGACTGTGGGAGTGACTGTTCCGGTGGTGGCGGCGATGATGTACAAATTCCCCAAGATCAGATTCTCATCGGTCTCACAAAAAGTTATCCAGAGATCAATCAAGGGGAGAACACTATTCCACGATCTGACTGTGCAACTGTAAAATGTGGGGGGGGGGGGGGGAGGGATAGAAGATGTAGTTATAAGAGAAGCTGCTAACAAGGTGTTTGATGAAATGCATGAAAGAGATTTTGATGAAAATAATCATGATGATGTCCAAGTTGATCGATATGCTTCTCAACAAAGTAAAGGTGTTGATCCTGCTTTCCACAAAGGCAAGAGATTTGCACAACCGCATAGTGATCTGTCCAATTTTATCAGTTTTGGCTGGATCACGAGTTCGCAACATTGGTTAACTACTCTAGTCTCTAGACATCATCCTTGATTCTTATGAATCTATGAAGCCAATTAAAGGGTGCAACAAAGTTGGAGCTCTTAAAAGGGTCAACATTCATGATGACTGGTCAGCTACATATGGGCAAAAATGATTGTTGATCAAGAACAAAAATGAAGTTGTGACAAATTGGTTCGTGAAGTGGAAGTGGACAACTGTTATACAATGTCAGCAAGTCTTCAGGTCAAGACTTCCATAAGGAGGGAGCATTGATAGGAATCTACATTAGGATATTCTAGAAAGGTATATTTGTAATTATGTTAGTAGTTAGTTAATACGGAACTCTATAAATAAGAGAAGAGGGGAGTCATGTGAGGTATGAATGATTTTGTTAGAACAGTTAGGCTCTTTGCTTTGTAAAGCTTTGAGAGGCTCTTAGCAATCATGCTTTGAGAGAGGGGATTTTCCCTGAAAAAATCATTTGATTGTGATTTATGTTTCTGCTTTGTTCAATCAATTTTAGTATTCATCTTCTATAATTCCTTGGTCTCCCTATTTGAATTATTCATTCTCTATCACCTATCCTACTTACTAATACCTACCCTACCCACCCATATCTATGTTACCCTAAACAAGAAAAGAATTACAAATAAATAATTCAAGGGATTTATGCCATTTATCATATAAATATTTCAAATCCTCTAACTGATTTGTAAACAAGCAAGATTTCATAAAATGCAAATCCTATTCAATCTTGTCAACCAAACACGTGGCAGAATTTAAAATCTTGCAAAATGAAAATTATGAACAATGCAAATCCTTTGACACAATACAAATCTCACCAAAAAAAAAAATATATGTGAACCAAACACCCACTAAGTGTATGCTTAGCTTTCCTTAATTTCTGAACAAGTCCCTCATTTCATATCCTATAAACAAGTTATATTGGTATAAAAGTCATTTCAATCAACCATATTGGAACATACACAAGTCTACAAAACAAAATAATTAGTCACAGAGTTTCTTATAGTTCATACATTATACACTTGTAGGATTAGAAAATGGATACTAATTTTGGAGGATTACAGAACCTATTAGTAATTCTAATTACATTAGAATAAACATGTAATTAATCTTAAATCGTATCGTTTCTTTACCTTAAATGGAGAACTTAAACTATGTACTGCTTTTACTTTTACTGGGAGCACAATAACAATCTGAACTATCTTGATGACATAATTTAATGAGTCTTACGCAAAACATAAGGATGAGGTTTCACGTTCAACTTTTCACTCCCTTTTTAAGAAAGGGTTTATTAAAAAAAACCAATATGTTTTCATAATTTTATTAGTTTGGTTCAACATTACTTTTTACCATTATATCCTCGTGTGTTTGTTTTGTAATCTTGTGTATTTGAAAAAAGGAACTTACAACCTGTTAGGTAGGTAGAACTCCCTCCGTTGCCGAAGTTATCTCCGGTCAAGAAAAAACCAAGATCCTATCAAAATTTGAAATCAGATTGCCAAAACAAACCCTTTAAAATAGTTAAAATCAGATTCCAAGTGGAAATAAAAATCAGATTTAAAATCAAACAAACAAAATCGACAAAAACTGATCGAACAATGATAATAAAAAAAACCTTGGAAATCATATTCTAGGTACAAAATCCAACGATGATAATAATAAAACTCAGATTGAAGCCTAAAACGAAGGAATGATTCTTGAAATTGATTCAAGAACACATCTGAGAACAAGAAACGCTAATCGGATAGAAACCCTACTCGATTTCAAGTATCGTACCTTTGTTTCTACGGTCAGCTGGAGACGGAATTGAACATCCGTCTATATCAAACGATAGCGTTACGTTCTTGTAGTATTGTGAAACAGGCTAATTGATCGAGGTTGATCATAATCAACGGTCAATCAAGGAACTGCTTGATTAGGTAAACTAATGAAGAAAATAGCTTACGAAATAGAACAGGAAGAAGATTTACAGACAAATTGAGGAACGTTGTAGGAGAAATAGTATTTCATTCATATCCCAAAAATGTCGAATCACAGATTCACAGAGCAAAATGGCCAACCCCCACGTCGGTTGTGCGATGGGTGGCAAATTTCGGTTTAAGCCGGTCAATCGGACTCACTATCAAAACTCATATATTTTACATCAAATTGAAATGTTTTTCAAGGAATAATTTGTTAATAATCATTATATAGATTTTCATTTAAAAAAATAGGTTTATGTTCAGAGTCGGATGTAGAAAAACAATTTCTCGGTGTCACTCAAATAGGAAAATTTAATTAATAGTTTATTTTTTAAAGTTCTTTAAAAATTGGGTCACTTTACTAATATTACAAAAAAAAAAAAAGTAAATTACATAAATCGTCCCTATGGTTTGGCTCTGGTTATAAAATGGCTCCTATCCCAAAGTAAATGCATGGAGAGTCCTAAAACTTAAAAAGTTGCTACAAATCAGTCCTTGAAACTAATTTTCGCTAAATAAAGATCAAATATGCGGGATAATTTCGTTTTTTTACCTATAGAGAGACCATTTATGGAATTTTTTTTAATATACTTTTAATTTTTAAATTTCTATAATAATAATAATATTAATTATTATTATTATTATTATTATTATTATTATTATTATTATTATTATTATTATTATTATTATTATTATTATTATTAATTTCGTCTTTTTATCTATACAGACACCATCACTCACCCTCTATCGTGACTTTTAATAAAGTTTACTTTGCAAATGATGATGATGATGATGATGATGATGATGATGATGATGATGATGATAGAAATTTAAAAATTAAAAGTATATTTAAAAAATTTCATAAATGGTCCCCGTATAGTTAAAAAAACGAAATTACACCTCTTATTTTGTAAATTCACTTTTTCATGCAATTCAATCACATCTAACAACAATTATATGAACAATAATAATCAACACATAAATCCGAATACTTGATTAATGAGAGAAGAAATATTACATTGGGGTTCTTGACTTGCTAAACAATTCTTCTCTCTAATATGAATTGTGATGCATGTAAACTTCTCAGCATGCGTACCTCAACAGTACACATATACCTCTTTTTATACTCAATACACGAGCTTTGAATATTTACAATCCAACCCCTATACTATTGACTATTTACACTAAAACCCCTAGACTTATTAACAATGTAAGTGTTTCATCTCTATTATTTATTCCCAACATTCTTCCCCTTAGAGATGAACACAATTATTAAAAGAAAAATTCATTTCAAGTCTACAAATAGTGTCCCTAACAATCTCCTCCTTAGAGATGAAATCAATTTTCCGATGAAAGATCATTTCAGGGGCTTTTCCATGAATCTTCTTCTTTTCTTTGATCTCTGAATCTTCTTCTTTTCTTTATTTGTCTCTCTCAAATCTTCACATTTCTTCTTCTCTGATCTTCTCTTTTCTTGTATTTTCTTGTACACTCCCCTTGAATCATGAATAGCTTTCGATTCTCTCCCTTTATCAATTGTATTGATATGATGTAGCAATTGTCTTCAGTTGATTTCAAACTACTCAACAGTTGTTTCTGAAATTCAATTTTTCTCCCCCTCATGACGATCATAAAAATTATGAACGTCATGCAAAAACTTCAGAAACATGAATTCAATGAAATTACAGTAGAAGAAATAAAACAACAATTACAACTTAGAATTAATTACAAATTAAATTTCTCCCCTTCAAACTGATATCCTCTCCCCATATACTAAACAAAACTATATCACTTCCCCTAAAAAATTTCACTCCCCCTTGAATTGATACTATATATTTTCAGAACAAAAACAAAGGTTTTTAACTTTGGGGAAAATGAAACACATTCATTATGTAAAATAACGAGTCCAGATCCACATAGGATTCCTGTTTGCATAATAGACATAATCTATGTGACCTACGTTCAGTGCTGGCGTGATATTAATACTGGTAGGATTTTCAAATAGTTATCGTGAAATCCTTTATCATGAATGAATCACTCTTATTTGTTCCGGCTTAGTCACTTTGGACTAGCAGTTTATAGTCACGCAGACTGTCAGACTCGATGTGTCCTAAAGGTATACATAATCAGCTCTAGACACAATGTGCATCAAAAGAAGTCGGAGACCGGAGCAACTGTCTTCCTTGTTTCAATATCAATAATATCCAAATGATATATCGATAGAAATGTGTTATAACTCCGTGATTATTGAAACATAAATCTTTTGAGAGATAACTGAGTGGTTGGTGGGGTTAAGTGCATGCGTCACTCGGTCCATGACGTCTTTTTCAATATCAAGTCGCCTAGGGCTTGATAGATTATGTGGTTTACCCAGCAGACACAGTGTAGGTAGGATTTTCTTTTCTATAAATCCTTTCTCAATTCTCAGCTCGCAACATTTTTCAACTAAGCTCCACCCGTCTCGCTTTTGAGAATTAAAACAGTCAGCTTTATAGTGAAACCATGATCTGATGCACCACCATCTCCTTTTAATATCCCTCTTATTTATATTTTACCTCTGCTCGACCCTGTCAGTATCCCGTGATAACTTACACTTCTCAACTAATAAACCTAAAGAAACCTCACCCACACAAACCATAGATGGTTTGCTTCTTGGGTAGGTCTTCCGGTTCTGGTTATGTAACATCCGACATTAAACCAGGTTAGGGAACTATGATCTACTCAGTATTTAATAGCCAATTATAACCTAATTAGTGGTCATTAGTAATTAATCAATGTGATTAACAATGTTCTTGAAGGAATTCAACTCAATTAGAATCAAATTCATCGTGCGATGAATCGGGAAATCAATTAATCCGATCGATTTACGATATGAGGGATTAATTCAACTAAGTACATAATTAAATTATGATTAGTAACACTAATCATACACTAATACAATTACTTAACATTAATTATGCAAGACTAAAACAACTCATTAAAACAATGCATCCAAAAGTATTTATGAATTTACAAAAAAAAAGGGAAATACATGAATACATTTCAAAATACTTTTATACAAAATAATAATAATAATACACTAAAATACCTCATATAGAGGCCGGCCATAGGTAGAGGACACAAGGACCAAAAGAATGCATCTTTTTACTCAACATTTCACCATCAAATCCCCCTATTTCATTTCAAGCAAGATTTTTCACTATTTTCATCATTTCACCTCTATAAATAAGATCCTAACTTCATCTCATTTCTCACACCTTGCAAAGCAAATCAATCTCCCCTTTTCTCTCTTCTAAATCCGGCCAAGGCCTCAAGCCAAAGAAAAATTGGTGCAACTTTCTATTTCTTGTAATTTTCAAGTGTTTTTGGGTGAAATCTTCCAAGAGTTTCAACTTCTACTTGGTTTCATTCTTCTAATACCCCAAAGTAAGTAAATACTAACTTATTTAATCAAACATTTATGTTTATCTAAGTCTTGCATAATATATATAATCACCACCAACAACAAGTTTCATAAAAACTCAAGTTTATAAATTTCTAGTTTTTTGTTTTTAAGTTGTTTTCTTCAAATGTGTTTATAAACATATAAACACATCATATAAGTGTAAATATTATGAAAACAAGTGATATATATGTGTTTTATAACTTTTATACAAGAAGTCTTTGAATAAACAACAACAATCACTAGTTATTTCAAGTTTATAAACTACGGATTTTCGGCAGAAAATTACATCGACTTTGAAAAATCATAACTAATTCATAACTTAACCAAATGAGTCGATTCTTGTCTCAAAGGTTAGATCTATGTCTTACTTATAGATCTGGAAGTTTTCATAATTTATTTTGGAGTTTAAGACCTCCAGAAATTATTTGGGAAACCGAAAGTTTGACAGTTCAAAAATGACCAACATAGGGTTTTCAACAAGCTTTTTCCCCAACCTAAACATCTCAAAAAATGGCCGTTCTTGACTTTAAAAATTCTTTGTATATAGTAGTTTAATGTCCAAGAAAACCAAAGCCTAAAACGTTTTGGAGCTTGGTCAAAAACAGACTCAAAGTAGGCCGAAAAACATTTGAAAAAACTGGAAAATTATATATATATATATATATATAAACTTGGCGTTTTAAGCGGATTTTATTTATAAACATGTAATGTTGGGTGATTTAAGACAAAAAATCTATAAATATATATTATCATATATTAGAGTTATTAAGTCCCTATTATCATTTAGGGCTCGATTAAACTCACCCGGTGCATCACCCACCATCTTACGCTAATTTGCACTTTTCGCTCGCTTTTGCCATCTCGGTGAGTCCTCATAGCCCCTATTTTCACAATGTTATGTTTTGAGGTTGAAATACATGCTTCGTTTTCATATGGACACGAAAACAACTTTATTTCTATTATGTATTACACATGTGGTTCCATCAGCCCTTATATCATGAACCGTTAATTGCATTTATTTGTAAGCGCGAATATATTGTGGATAGATCTATTGGGAGTCATGTCCCCCATTCGGGTTAGTTTGGCTCGGCTAACAGCGAGTGCATATATATTTAACACACGGTATTACGTATGGGAATACTGCACAGGGCAAAACTCATTTAATTAAGCTTCGGTTGTATGATGGTTTATATGTAATACGTAACATGGAATTTATGATTTTATAAATTCAAACTTAACTGTTGTTGTCCATACAAGTCAGATTTACATGTAAACCTATGAGCTCACCAACAATTTTGTTGACGTATTTTAGCGTGTATTTTCAGGAAATTAAGGCAAGTATGCCATCAGATGTATTTTTTCAAGCTTCCGCACCTAAGGAGTCGAATGCATTTTCGAAACTACCGGAGATTTAGCTGCATTATTTTGAATACCTTTAATTATGTATTTAAATCTCTGTATTGTGCGAACTTCTTTTTCTTCATGTCATACTATGTACAACATTACTATATTTTAAAGTTTTAACGATGTATTTTTGAAAACGTCCATATAGTGGTCGTTCGTTATGATTATGGGTATGCTTCCGCGACGTCATGCTTCGATGCCAACTGGGGTAACAAGGTGTGACAGATTGGTATCAGAGCCATAGTTATAGTGAACTAGGTTGCATTAGTACCCTAGACTATAACTGCACTTACGTATTACTGATCATGAAAATATTTTGTAACTAACTAAAAGACTATGAATGGACCTTGATAGCAGAAAACATGTCCAACCAAGAGATAATCATTTTGTCTGACTCGGAAGAGGAGCATACCCCCACAGCCGATACAACCCGGAGGTGTTTACTGAGGAGGACCCAACTGAGGAGGAAGACCCCTCGGAAGACGAGGTTCCCATGGAAGAGTCAGACGAGGAGGAACAAATGGAAGAGGATGACGCCGGCGTAGATCCACCACCCCCGGTGATCCCCGCCTACACCCCATACCATCCTGAGGTTCTGTCGTTCAAGCCATACCGTCCCTACCCTAACGGCCCGAAGATGATGTTTACACCCTGAAAGAGGGTGATCATACCGAGGCAGAAGTCTATTCCCATCCCGACTCCTCAACCAAGTCCCCCACCCCAGCAACGACGGGCAAACGCCCGTAGATGAAACTGGATACCCGAGACTCTCCGTGAGTGGAGACAAGAGGAAGGAATCCCTTCCCAGTTTGAGGTCGGAGGACCATCCTCTGCACCGATCCCACCGCTCACTCAGGAGCCAGCCGACCAGACTGTACCTCTTTTAGTAGCAAGGTCTACACGACACGATCTCCAAATCCGGTTACTTAACCAGGACATTGGAGAATTGACAGCCGTTTAGAGCGGGAGGAGTTACAGAACTCCAACTTATACTGGGTTAACCAGCACGCCCACACCATCTAGTAGGATGGCCTGGATGAGCTTCGGCAGCGATTAGCCGAAAGCGAGGCTCGTAACGAGGAGCTGACTCAGCGCCTCAACGCTTTGGAGAAGGGAGAGACCCCTGATCACTCCCACACCTAGTACCCTTTATCTATCTTTGTAATGTTAGGAAATTACTATGTAATAGTGTAGGACAAAATTTTCGAGTAATAACCCGCCCCAATGTAAGAAAGTTATGAATGATTAATGAATATCGCAAGTTATTTATGAATTTGTGTTTGATGATTATAGTGTTGTGCCTTAAGAAAAATTTAAATCTTTAAGACTCAACTTCTTACACTATGCTCTTTTCTTTAAACTTTAAGATAATCCTGCCAAGAAAAGCCATGAATGCAGCAGAAATCGAGCAATTAGTCGCACAAAGAGTGGCTGCCACTATAGCCACTTATGAGACCAACCGAAATAGTTCTGCCAACGGAGATGGTGGTGCTAGCCCACCACGGGAGGTACTGAAACCCACCCAAAAGGTTGCGGAATTAAGGGGTTCTTGAGTTGTAAGCCCCGATACTTTAACGGGACTGAGGGAGCCGTCGGATTGGTACGATGGTTTGAAAAATTGGAGTCTGTCCTCCATGTTAGCGGATGTGTTGAAGGAGACAAGGTGAAATTCTCCACCCACACTCTGCAAGATAGCGCCTTGACATGGTGGAACTCGTATGCCCAGTCTGTGGGGATTGATGCAGCTTACCAACTCGCTTGGGCCGAGTTAAAGCAAATCATGACCGACGAGTATTGCCCGAGAAATGATCTACAGAAGATGGAGTCAGAGTTTTGGAATCTGGCTATGAAAGGAACGAATGTAGCTGGGTACACCACCCGATTCCACGAGCTAAGCATTCTGTGCCCACAGATGGTGACCCCTGAATACAAGAAAATTGAGCGTTACATCTGGGGACTCGCCCCTCAAATTCAAGGCAATGTCACTGCCTCCAACCCAACCACCATTCAGGACGCCATCAGAATGGCCAACAACCTTATGGATCAAGTGTCCCGGAGAAACGAGGCCAAAGCTGGGGAAAACAAGAGAAAATGGGAGGACAAGTCTGGGAAGAATACGGGCTCACAATCCAAGAAGCCCGAAACCATCAAGGCTTACGTAGCGGGAGTCGAGACAAGGAAAGGCTACACATGTACAAAGCCTTTCTGCACCCAATGCACTTATGATCACAACAAAGGTCCTTGCCCAACCCCTTGTGGAAAGGGCAAACGTCTTGGTCATTTGACCAAGGACTGTAAATTTGGTACCCCGGGTAACAACGGCGACAATCAGAGGGGCTGCTATGAGTGTGGAGCTGCCGGGCACTTCAGGAGTGAGTGCCCGAGGTTGAAAAATGGTGGAGGAGCTCAGGGGAGAGCTTTTGTATTGGGAGCAGGTGACGCTCGTCAGAATCCCCATGTGGTATCAGGTACATTTCTTTTAAATGACATTTACGCTTACGTACTCTTTGATATTGGGGCTGATAGGAGCTTTATATCTGATACGTTTAGTAAGCAATTGAGTGCCACTCCTTTTCCCTTAGACAACTCTTATACTATAGAGCTAGCTGACGGCAAAATAATAAAGGCAAATAATATTATTAAGGAATGCACACTGAAGCTGGCAGATCATCCCTTTAAGATAGACTTGATGCGTATAGAACTCGGAAGTTTTGATGTGGTAGTTAGTATGGATTGGTTGTCACACAATCATGCCGAGATTCTGTGTGGTAAGAAAGTGGTACGGATACCACTCCACAAGAAGAAGGTCCTAACAGTCCAAGGGGAAAGAAAGAACCGTCAGCTGAATGTCATATCCGGCCTAAGGACATTAAAGTGTCTTAGAAAAGGTTGCCATGCAGTATTAGTCCAGATTGCAGAAAAAGAGTCGAATGAAACACAACTCAAGGATATTCTAGTGGTTTGTAACTATCCGAAGGTCTTCCCGGAAGATTTGCCTGGGCTTCCGCCAGCTAGGCAAGTGGAGTTCCAAATCGATTTGGTGTCGGGAGCTGCACTGGTCGCAAGAGCCCCACACAGACTCGCTCCTTCTGAAATGCAAGAGCTATCCAAGCAACTACAAGAGTTGATGGATAAGGGATTCATTCGACCAAGTTCCTCACCTTGGGGAGCTCCGGTCTTATTTGTGAAAAAGAAAGACGGATCCTTTAGAATGTGCATAGACTATCGAGAGCTGAATAAATTAACGATAAAGAACCGCTACCCCCTTCCCAAAATTGACGACCTGTTTGACCAACTACAGGGATCTAGCTTCTACTCTAAGATCGATCTGCGATCCAGTTATCATCAAGTAAAGGTTCAGGAAGAAGACATTCCCAAGACAACGTTCAGAACTCGTTATGGACATTACGATTCAGGTGATGCCATTCGGTTTGACCAACGCACCAGCCGTATTCATGGACCTCATGAATCGAGTGTGTAAACCGTATTTGGACAAATTTGTAATAGTGTTCATAGACGATATCCTTATCTATTCCAGAAATATGGAGGATCACGAACAACATCTCAAGCTGATCTTGGAGTTGTTGGAGAAGGAACAGTTATACGCCAAATTTTCAAAGTGTGAATTTGGTTGCGAGAAGTTAAATTCCTTGGGCATGTGATCAATAGCCAGGGAATCCAAGTTGACCCATCAAAAATCGAGGCCATAAAGAACTAGGCAACTCCTAGAACTCCCACGAAAATCCGCCAATTTCTTGGACTTGCTGGTTATTATAGGCGATTTATTGAAAACTTCTCCAAGATTGCAGGTTCCCTAACAGAGCTAACTCGGAAAGATGTGAAGTATAATTGGGGTGAAGAGCAGGAAAAGGCGTTTCAACACTTAAAGCAAAGATTGTGTAGTGCACCAATTCTGTCCTTACCTGAAGGGACAGATAATTTTATGGTCTACTGTGATGCCTCACACAATGGATTGGGTTGTGTGCTCATGCAAAAGGATAAAGTCATTGCTTACGCATCTCGTCAACTCAAAATCCACAAGGTGAACTATACGACTCATGACTTGGAGCTCGGAGCAGTGGTGTTTGCTCTTAAAATATGGAGGCACTACCTGTACGGTACGAAGTGCACGGTGTTTACATACCATAAAAGCCTTCAGCATATTCTGAATCAGAAAGAGTTAAATAAGAGGCAACGTCGTTGGGTGGAGCTGCTTAGCGATTATGACTGCGAGATTCGTTATCATCCGGGTAAGGCGAATGTTGTAGCTGATGCTTTAATCCGGAAGGAACGGGTTAAACCTTTGAGAGTCCGAGCTTTGGTCATGACTATACAGTCAAACCTAAACTCTCAAGTCCGCGAGGCACAAGAAGAAGCAGTCAAGGAGGGTAATCTACTGGATGAAGCCTTGAGAGGAATGGATAAGCAGTTTGAAACCAAGCCAGATGGATGTCGGTACTTCATAGGTAGAATTTGGCTACCAAAATTCGGAGGAGTAAGGAAACTGGTCTTGGATGAAGGGCATAAAATAAGATATGCTATTCACCCAGGGTCAGATAAGATGTATCATGACTTGAAGGGAATATATTGGTGGCCAAACATGAAGGCTGACATTGCTACATATGTCAGCAAGTGCTTAACGTATTTGAAAGTTAAGGCTGAACACCAGAAACCATCGAGATTGTTAGTTCAATCGGAAATACCCCAATGGAAGTGGGAGAATATCACCATGGACTTCATCACCAAGTTGCCAAAGACTTCTAGAGGTTATGACACCATTTGGGTGATTGTGGATCGACTCACAAAGACCGCACACTTCTTTCCAATCAAGGAGACTGATAAGATGGATAAGTTAACACGAATCTATCTTAAAGAAGTCGTCTTAAGGCATGGAGTGCCAGTATCAATTATATTAGACAGGGACAGCCGGTTCACATCA
Organism: Centrapalus pauciflorus; assembly: GCA_020465985.1. NCBI lineage: Eukaryota > Viridiplantae > Streptophyta > Magnoliopsida > Asterales > Asteraceae > Centrapalus > Centrapalus pauciflorus. Next base: position 26,328 of record JAANYP010004121.1, read on the forward strand.
AGATTTTGGCAATCATTGCAAGAGGCATTGGGAACACGCTTAGATATGAGCACGGCCTATCACCCACAGACGGATGGTCAGAGTGAAAGGACGATTCAGACTTTGGATGACATGCTAAGGGCATGTGTTATCGACTTTGGCAAAAGTTGGGATAGGCACCTGTCATTAGTCGAGTTTTCCTATAATAATAGCTATCACTCGAGTATTAAGACCGCTCCATTCGAGGCACTCTACGGGCGAAAGTGTCGATCACCACTTTGTTGGGATAAGGTAGGAGATAGTCAGATTACTGGACCCGAGATCATTCAGGAGACTACAGAAAAGATAGCCCGGATTCGGAACCGATTAAAGATCGCGCGGGATCGACAGAAAAGCTATGCAGATGTTCGACGGAAGGATTTGGAATTTCAAGAGGAAGATCTAGTAATTTCAAAAGTCTCGCCTTGGAAAGGCATAATTCGTTTTGGGAAACGAGGAAAACTCAATCCTCGTTATATCGGACCATTCAAGATCACCAAAAGAATTGGCCCGGTCGCCTACCGACTCGATCTGCCCCCAGAACTTAGTAACGTTCATAATACCTTCCACGTATCCAGCCTTAAGAAGTGCCTGGCTGATGAAACACTCGTTATACCTATGGACGAGCTAGAGCTAGATGATAAGTTGAACTTCATTGAACAACCCGTGGAAATAACGGACCGAGAAGTCAGGAAACTAAAACACAGCCGGATCCCGATAATAAAAGTCAGATGGAACCTTAAGCGAGGTCCTGAGTTTACATGGGAACGCGAAGATCAGTTCCGGGAAAAATACCCTCATCTGTTCTCAAATAGTCAAGCAGTGGAGAACACGAGCTAGTTTCAGGACGAAATTCCCTTAACATGGGGAGACTGTAACATCTGACATTAAACCAGGTTAGCAACTATGACCTAATCAGTATTTAATAGCCAATTATAACCTAATTAGTGGTCATTAGCAATTAATCAATGTGATTAACAATGTTCATGAAGAAATTCAACTCAATTAGAATCCAATTCATCGTGCGATGAATCGGGAAATCAATTAATCCGATCGATTTACGATATGAGGGATTAATTCAATTAAGTACATAAATAAATAATGATTAGTAACACTAATCATACACTAATACAATTACTTAACATTAATTATGCAAGACTAAAACAACTCATCAAAACAATACATCCAAAAATATTTATGAATTTACAAAAAAAAGGAAATACAAGAATACATTTCTAAATACTTTTATACAAAAAAAAAAAATAAAAGTACACTAAAATACCTCATATGGAGGCCGGCCATAGGTAGAGGACCCAAGGACCAAAAGAATGTATTTTTTTACTCAACATTTCACCATCAAATCCTCCTATTTCATTTCAAGCAAGATTTTTCACTATTTTCATCATTTCACCTCTATAAATAAGACCCCAACTTCATCTCATTTCTCACACCTTGCAAAGCAAATCAATCTCCCCTTTTCTCTCTTCTAAATCCGGCCAAGGCCCCAATCCAAAGAAAAATTGGTGCAACTTTCTATTTCTTGTAATTTTCAAGTGTTTTTGGGTGAAATCTTACAAGAGTTTCAACTTCTACTTGGTTTCATTCTTCTAATACCCCATAGTAAGTAAATACTAACTTATTTCATCATACATTTATGTTTATCTAAGTCTTGCATAACATATATAATCACCAACAACAACAAGTTTCATAAAAACTCAAGTTTATAAATTTCTAGTTTTTGTTTTTAAGTTGTTTTCTTCAAATGTGTTTATAAACATATAAACACATCATATAAGTGTAAATATTATGAAAACAAGTGATATATATATATATATATATATGTGTGTGTGTGTGTGTGTGTGTGTTTTATAACTCTTATACAAGAATTATTTGAATAAACAACAAGAATCACTAGTTATTTCAAGTTTATAAACTACGGATTTTCGGCAGAAAATTGCATCGATTTTGAAAAATCATAACTAATTCATAACTTAACAAAATGAGTCGATTCTTGTCTCAAAAGTTAGATCTATGTCTTAACTATAGATCTGGAAGTTTCATAATTTATTTTGGAGTTTAAGACCTCCAGAAATTATTTGGGAAACCGAAAGTTTGACAGCTCAAAAATAACCAACATAGGGTTTTCAACAAGCTTTTTCCCCAACCTAAACATCTCGAAAAATGACTGTTCTTGAGTTTAAAATTCTTTGTATATAGTAGTTTAATGTCTAAGAAAAACAAAGCCTAAAACGTTTTGGAGCTTGGTCAAAAACAGTCTCAAAGTAGGTCGAAGAACCTTTGAAAAAGCTGGAAAATTATATATATATATATATATATATATATATATATATATATATATATATATATATATATATATATATATATATATATATATATATATATATAAACTTGACGTTTAAGCGGGTTTTATTTATAAACTTCTAATGTTGGGTGATTTAAGACATAAAAATCTATAAATATATATTATCATATATTAGAGTTATTAAGTCCCTATTATCATTTAGGGCTCGATTAAACTCACCCGGTGCATCACCCATCATCTTACGCTAATTTGTACTTTTCGCTCGTTTTTGCCATCTCGGTGAGTCCTCATAGCCCCTATTTTCACAATGTTATGTTTTGGGGTTGAAATACATGCTTCGTTTTCATAGGGACACGAAAACAACTTCATTTCTATTATGTATTACACATGTGGTTCCATCAGCCCTTATATCATGAACCGTTAATTGCATTTATTTGTAAGCGCAAATATATTGTGGATAGATCTATTGGGAGTCATGTCCCCCATTCGGGTTAATTTGGCTCGGCTAACAGCGAGTGCATATATATTTAACACACGGTATTACGTGTGGGAATACTGCACAGGGTAAAACTCATTTAATTAAGCTTCGGTTGCATGATGGTTTATATGTAATACGTAACATGGAATTTATGATTTTATAAATTCAAACTTAACTGTTGTTGTCCATACAAGTCAGATTTACGTGTAAACCTATGAGCTCACCAACAATTTTGTTAACGTATTTTAGCGTGTATTTTCAGGAAATTAAGGCAAGTGTGCCATCAGATGTATTTTTTCAAGCTTCCGCACCTAAGGAGTCGCATGCATTTTCAGAACTACCGGAGATTTAGCTGCATTATTTTAAATACTTTAATTATCTGTATTGTGCGAACTTCTTTTTCTCCATGTCAGACTATGTACAACATTACTATATTTTAAAGTTTTATCGATGTATTTTTGAAAACGTGCATATAGTGGTCGTTCGTTATGATTATGGTTATGCTTCCGCGACGTCATGCTTCGATGCCAACCGGGGTAACGGGGTGTGACAGGTTAGACCATAGAAGCGATATTTACGCCTATCACACAAATTAGGTGCATAATCGAAGTCAGCAGAATTAGTATTTAGCGTTTCAGCTCTTGCGATATCATCATTGCTAAATATTTGGATTTTTAGCTCGGATGAATTAGAAGATGTAATTTAGAATGAATGTTGGGGAATGATGTGTTGGGAGATATCAGAATGAAATGTAAAATATGATATAAGAAATGAAATGAATCAGATTTTTTTGAAAGAATTAGCACTTGGGAGAATATGAAAATGATTGGAAGAATTCGGAATACACGGGAGACAAATGAAGAAAATCTCAGAAGAAATGAGATTATGAAAATCAAAGAGATTAGGTCAATTAATCTCAAAGATATATTCAGAGAATCAGGAAAAATTTTATTTTCAGCTCAAAAATTATTTTATGTGTGTATCAAATATTTTAGTGAAAAAACACACACCGTTTTTGAAAAATGTCATCGTCAAAGTGCGTCTGAAACTCCCCCTGGAAATAAGCACACACAGTTAGTCAACTCATAGAAATGAAATCAGGAGCAAAAAATTATAAAAATAAAAGGGAGAATTTCATATATACCCCTCCAAAACTTCATAATATCATATATACCCAATCTAAAATTTTAATATCATATACATCCCTCCTAAACATCATAATATCATATATACCCAATTTTAATTATTAATATCACATATATCCCTCTTAAACATCATTAATATCATATATACCCAAATTCATTAATTTATTTATTTTTAAAACATTTCAAACTCATAATTAATATTGCATATTAATTAATGACCATTACACCCTTACTCATTTCTTCTTTCAACTAAACTTCAAAATATCATATTTATCCAACTTAAATTAAAATATTATATCCCTTTTAATAATTTTATATAAATTATTTTTGTAAACTTTACTAAATAAATTCTTCAAACTAAAACAAATTAACATTAAAAATAAAAAAAAGTAGCATTAGGTTTTTGCTCGTTTGTAATCAAATTGTATCGTCTTATTATATTTTCTTGATTATTTTTTTTTACTACAGTAGTCTATATACATATTATATTCTTTTTTTTTCTTTTTTTTTTCGAGCTTTATAGTTCCATCACATTTTGTTTGTTTTTAAATTTAGTGTATATATATATATATATATATATATATATATATATATATATATATATATATATATATATATATATATATATATATATTGTATTCTAATACATTAGTTTCTAATTTTTTTCAAGTTTGCATTCGTTTTATAACTATAGTTTATTTAGTTTACTTTTTTTGATTTTTATATTTAGTTTATAATCTGAGTTATAACTTGTTATCCGATGTAAGTAGTTGTGTATATTTTGTGTTAACTACAAGATTATATATATAATACTATATATTTAAATTCCAGTTTTTATAATAATTTGTTTAATAACTTGTTATCAGTTAATTGTGTATATAATACTGTTGAAAAAAAACAATTAAGAAAATATAATAAGATGATAAAATTTAGTTACAAACAAGAAAAACACGATACAATTTTTTTATTTTTATTTTTAATGTTAATTTGTTTTAGTTTGAAGAATTTATTTATTAAAGTTTACAAAAATAAATTATATAAAATTATTAAAAGGGATATGATATTTTAATTTAAGTTGGATAAATATGATATTTTGAAGTTTAGTTGAAAGAAGAAATGATTAAGGGTATAATGGTCACTAATTAATAAGCAATATTAATTATGAGTTTTAAATATTATAAAAATAATTAAATTAATTAATTTTGGCATATATGATATTATTGATGTTTAAGAGGGATATATGTGATATTAATAATTAAAATTGGGTATCTATGATATTATGATATTTAGGAGGGAGATATATGATATTAAAATTTTAAGTTGGGTATTTATGATATTTTGAAGTTTTGGAAGGGTATACATGAAATTCTCCCAAAATAAAACTCCCTCTTTGTCAATCAACATCAGAGTTGAATGCAGGGCAGGAATTCCAGAAAGATTCTCCTTTCAGAATTATGTTCTAATCTGGAATGATTAGAAGCCTTTAGTGCGGAAGCTCGGGTTTCAGTCTGATGTAACTGAAAGCCTTTAGCTTGGGTTCTGTACTGAAAATTACAAAATCCAATTTCAGTGAAGATCGGGTTCTACTCTGTTGTGAGTAGAAGCCTCTGAAATTTAAGAACGAGTTCCAGTCTGTAATGATCTGGAAGCCTTTAATTCTGGTTCTGTATAGATGTGTTCAGAAACCTATTGAACTGAAGAACGGGTCCTGAACTGAACTGAACGGGAACCTTTGTTGAATTGAAGAACGGTTCTAATCTGAAAATGATAAGAAACCTACAACCTGCAAAATTTAAGATGTCTTTGGTATCCAAACAGATTTGGATCAAGACTTGTTAGCGCTCTTGGGTACCCATTTCAAAACGGGTTTTGGTACCCACTTGTACTTGGATTTAGGTACCCATTGCAAGTTATAACAATCAGCTTCTCTCTCAAAAGCAGAAAACAAATTTCTTTGAGTATGAGAAAATTGAATATCTGAACTTCTAAAGAAACTTGAAATTGAATGATCAGACTTTTGCGAACTCTTCTTTTTGAAAAACTGTCCGGTTCTTGCCTGTTTCTGATAATACTTGGTATTTTTCTGTGAAAATGTTTTCTGATTAAAATGACCAATATTTTCAGAAACTTTAGGAAAATTTGACTTCGAAGATTCACCGGTGTAAATCTTGCCCGGAAGTTGTTCAACAATTTTATCTTTGCCTCTGTGTATCTTTAACAGACACTTAAGTTTAACATCTGAAGAAGAATGAAATTTAGAAAATTCAGTTGGATTCTTTTCACTTTCTGTAGATAAATCAGATTGATCAACTTTAGATTTTGAACAAACTGAAGGATCTTTAACCTCTGATTCTTTTGAAGAAGGAGAATCATTAATTCATTTGGTAAGATGAAATATATGATCTTCTAATCCTTTGATAATGACCAAATAAGAATTTCTGTCACTATCAAATGATTGCAAATTAGTTTTAAAGATTGTTCTTTTATTAAAAACATCTTTCTTTCATCTTCAAACAACTTAGATTTTGTTTTAAAATCTTGTTTTTCAGTAAGAACGCATGTCTTTCCTTCTCAAGAGAATCTTTAGTTAAAAACAACTCTTTTTCAAGAGCAAAAAATTCTTCCGATTTGTTTAAAACACAATTTTGATCGGTAGGTTTTGTCTTGGAAAGTAATTCTTCAAGATCTTTAACTTTCTTGTAAAGATCAGATCTTTCAGGAAAAAGATATTTCAGTTGAGTTGCATTATGAAAATTTGCTCGTTTCGAATCGTCAAGTTCTTTTGATAATTCAGATATTTTCAATTTAAGAGCAGTACCCTCAGAATTTTGTTTGACTTTTAAGCTCTGAATGTATTCTTTCAGTATTGATACATCACGTAAAGTAAGAGCTTTATCAGATTGAATAAGAATGTCATAATTGTTCTTACGAATCTTTTCAGATTAAGTAAGTTTTTCAATCAGCTCAAATTTTGAAAAATGTTCATATGCCATTTTGAATTGCTTGAAATTGAATCTTCCAAGATCTTTTATGGAAAAACTGAGTGAAAATCTGATAAAACTTTGAAAAACTATTTCAGTTAATGATAACTTGTGAAAAATTAGCTTTGAAATGACTTTTTGACGTTGAAATTTCAGCTTTTCTGTAGAAAATTACTCATAACTTTTTTCTGGAGTGGATTTGGGCCTCGAAAATTTACCGAACGGGCTATTCCGGTTCCAGAAATCGTAGATCTCTGTTCAAGCTTCGATTTGACGTATGGTATGCCTTCTAACGATATTCCAGTCAAAAGTTATGGCCAATTTAAGCAGCTAAGGTCAAATAGTCAAAAGTATGATGAAACTCGAATGAATAATACTCAAACTCGAACAATGAAGGCTCAAACTCAAATAAAGAATCACCAAACTCAAATGAAGAAGTATAAAACTCGAATGATTGAGTGTGAAACTCGATTGAAGCTTATTGAAACTCGAATGAAGAATGATTCAACTCGAATGTAAAGGGAATGAAACTCAAATGAACTTGTAGTCCAACTCGAATTACTCTATATGAAACTCGGTTGATAAACAAAGAAACTCGGATGATTCCTTATGAAACTCGATTTATACTTATGTTTTCTCGGGTGGTAAGTTTATAAAACTCGAATGAAACATATACTTTCTCAAATAACTCCTTGATCAACTCGATTGAAACATGAACTTTCTCGAATAACTCTTTGATCAACTCGATTGACTTCTTTGTAAAACTCGATTGACCCTATGAATTTAGTTTTGCCCGAGTTTTATCATTTTTCAACAAAAACAAGACCAGATTCAAACTTTTTCAACAAAAATCCATGAATAGACCTAAAATTGATTTCGGGATAGAGATAGAGGTAGGGATCGAGGTCGAGGAGACATGGCCAGAGTCAGGGATCTGGGCTCAGAGCCACAGCAGTGTGGGACAGGGGTCCCAGGCGTCCGGTAGCCGCGTTGAGAGTTCTTATGTGGATCAGGAGTGCCTGAAGTGTCACAGGCGCCATTCAGGGCAGTGTTTGTCAGATCAGCTTCGTTGCTTTAGATGTGGTCAGCAAGGGCATGCCACGTCTGTATGTACAGTCCCCGAACCATTGTGTTTCTGATGTGGGAGGCCGGGGCACCGTGTTAGGGAGTGTTCGGAACCGGGACCGGCAGTTCAGGGGGCCAGGGCAGAGCCATCGTCATCTAGTCGCCGGGATTCAGTTCCGAGGGGCCGAGGACGGGTATATCAGGCGACCGCAGAGGAGGCACGGGATTCTACGGACGTCGTTTCGGGTACGTATATTCTTAACGGTCTTCGAGCCTGTATTTTGTTTAATTCCGAGGCGGATTGCTCCTATGTGTCTGTTGTATTCTGTGCATATTTTAGTATGTCTTCTTCTCCTCTACCTATTCCCTTGATTGTCGAGAGGGTTAACGAGAGTACCATGTTAGTGGGTCGGGTATATCGGGATTGTTTTTTTGAGATAGATTCTCATCGGTTTATGATTGACTGGCTGCCGATTGAGATCATCAGTTTTGATGTGATTGTGGGTATGGACTGGTTGACTGCCAGACGGGTCGACATCTTATGTACTAAGTAGATGATCCGTATACCCATTTCTGACAATGAGAGTGTCATAGTGTACGGGGAACGTCGTAAGGGCGAGATTGGGATTGTGTCTATGGCCAGGGCTCAGAGATATGTGTCCAAGGGTGCGAGACCTTCCTAGCTTATGTGGTTGATGCGAGGAAGGAAAAGAAGACCTTAGAGGATATCCCTGTGATTCGTGAGTTCCTTGAGGTATTCCCAGAGGAGTTGCTTAGGTTACTGCCAGATCGCCAAGTGGAGTTCCGTATAGATCTTGTTCCTGGGGCGGTGTCGATTGCTAAGACGCCTTATAGGTTGGCACCGACAGAGATGCAAGAGTTGATGTCTCAGCTGCAGGAGCTGTTAGATCGTGTATTTATCCGTCCTAGCTCGTCACCGTGGGGTGCGCCGGTGTTGTTTATGAAAAAGAAGGACGACAGTATGCGAATGTGTATTGACTACAGGGATTTGAACAAAGTAACGGTGAAGAACCGTTATCCGCTTCCCACGTATCGATGATTTGTTTGATCAGCTCCAAGGATCGAGCTTTTTCTCCAAGATAGATTTGCGATCTGGGTATCACCAGTTGAGGGTCAGGGATGAGGGTGTGCCGAAGAAAGCATTCCGGACTCGTTATGGGCACTACGAGTTCCTTGTGGTGCCATTCGGATTGACTAACGCACCCGTAGCTTTCATGGATTTGATGAACAAGGTGTGTAGAGCTATGTTGGATAGATTCATGATTGTGTTCATCGATGACATCCTGATTTACTCGAGGAGCGCTGGGGACCACGAGCAGCACCTCCGAGTGGTTCTGACTGTGCTGCGCAGAGAGAAATTGTACGCGAAGTTCTCCAAGTGTGAGTTTTGGTTGCGTGAGGTACACTTTTTGGGACTTGTGGTCAGTGCCGAGGGTATTAAAGTGGATCCGGCCAAGATTGAGGCAGTTATGAATTGGGAGCCTCCGAAGTCAGTACTAGAGATTCGTAGTTTTCTGGGTCTTGCCGGGTACTATAGGCGCTTTATCCAGGACTTTTCAAAGATTGCCTTGCCATTGACGAGACTGACACAGCAGTCCGTACCGTTTGAGTGGTCCGAGGATCAGGAGCGTGCGTTCAGAAAGCTGAAGACCCGATTGTGTCAGCCTCCAGTGTTGCCTTGCCAGAGGGTACCGACGACTTCGTGGTCTATTGCGACGCTTCAGGGTCGGGTTTGGGCTGTGTCTTGATGTAGTGAGGGAAAGTAATCGCCTATGCTTTGCGCCAGCTGAAGACTTGTGAGGAAAACCATACGGTGCATGATCTGGAGTTAGACGCCATCGTGTTCGCGTTGAAAATTTGGCGACATTACTTGTATGGGTCTCGGTTTATTCTGTATACGAACCATAAGAGCCTTCAGTATCTATTCAGCCAGAAGGAGTTGAACATACGACAGCGGCGTAGTCTGGAGTTGCTGAAGGACTACGATTGTGAGATTCAGTACCACCCGGGTCGGGCTAATGTGGTAGCTGACGCGCTGAGCCGTAGGGCGTGCGACCAGACTGTGATATCCAGGACTTCGAGGCTTGAGATTACCTCGACATTGATGGACAGTCTGAGATTAGTACAGCAGGAGGGCCTGCGAGGGGATATTGTGAAGCGAGAACGCCTGACTGGGTAGCTTGAGACGCTGATCAGGGACGATCGGGGGCTGTATATGTTTCATGATAGGGTCTGGGTTCCGAGAGTTGGGAATCTACGATAGCTGATTATTGATGAGTCGCACAGATCGAGGCTATCTGTTCATCCGGGGAGTACTAAGATGTACCGTGATCTCCGTGACTTCTACTAGTGGCCGGGAATGAAAAGGGATGTGGGCCGATATGTAGAGCAGTGTATGACCTGTTTGAGGGTCAAGGCCGAGCATCAGAAGCCGCACGGTCATCTTCAGCCGTTATAGATCCCCGAGTGGAAGTGGTACCACATCACGATGGATTTCATTGTGAGACTTCCACTTACAGTTCGTGGGAACGACATTATCTAGGTAATAGTGGATCGACTAACGAAGAGTGCACATTTCTTAGCCGTTCGGGGTACTATCACCATGGATCAGCTAGTGAGACTGTACATTAATGAGGTGGTATCACGACATGGAATTCTGATGTCAATTACATCGGACAGAGATACGTGGTTTACATCTCGATTCTGGCAGAGTTTCCAGTGGGAATTGTTGAGCACGGCATACAGACCGCAGACTGACGGGCAGACCGAGCATACCAATCAGACTCTCGAGGATATGTTGCGAGCGTGTGCTATCGACTTAAGTGGCACCTGGGACGTGCATTTGCCGTTGGTTGAGTTCGCATATAATAACAGCTATCATGCCACGATCAAAATGGCTCCGTTTGAGGCACTGTATGGGCGCAAGTGTCTGACCCATGTGTGTTGGGGCGAGGTCGGTGAGCGACCTATTTGTGGGCCGGAGCTGCTACAGGAGACCAGCGATAAGGTGGCTGTGATTCGGGAGCCTATGAGGGTCACCCAGAGCCGTCAGAAAAGCTACATTGATCGCCGTCTGACAGAGTTAGAGTTTCGGGTTAGGGATTGAGTTTTACTTAAGGTGTCGTTGTGAAAAGGGGTCATCCGGTTCAGACATCGTGGGAAGCTGAGTCCGCGGTATATCGGGTCGTTTGAGATTGTTGACAGAGTTCGAGATCAGGCCTATCGACTGCGATTGCCACCAGAGCTAGCCGGCGTGCACGATACCTTTCACGCGAGTCATCTCCGGAAGTGTCTGGCCAAGGATGATCAGTATGTGCCGTTATCCGAGATTACAGTCGATGATCAGCTGCGATATGTGGAGCAGCCCAAGGCCATTACCGATAAAAAGATCAAAAAGATGAGGAATAAAGAGATCGCCTTAGTACTCGTTCAGTGAAGGCATCATAAGGGTACCAGTGCCACCTAGGAGCCCGAGTTAGAGATGTGATCAAGGTATCCGCAGTTGTTCCCGAGCTCGAGTTAGATTCCGGGACGAAATCTCTTTAAGAGGGGAGGATTTGTAACATCCGTCTTTTGGACCTGGTACGTGTAATTATTTTAGTGGATAAATATTTTACATATATTGGGTTGGTCCAATTATATCCCATTTCGTGGATTGATACGTGTCAGGATTGTGATTGTGTGTCACTGAGTTATAATTTTAGTGGATTAATTATATATTTGAGATCTCGGGATTAAATGGTTTAAAAAGGTGTTAATGGTGAAAATGTGATATCGGGTTCGGGTTATCGGGTCCATGGCTTCTAAAATTAGAAAGTATATGTACGTACCTTCCCCTTTTGCTCATTTCTTCTTTTGGAAGCTTCAGGTGTGAAGTGTGTGTGTGTGTATGAGATAATTTCCAGCGGCAAAAATCCATCTCACCTTCAAAGTTAATTGCTGAATTTGATTGAAATTCACCATCTCCATTGTCGTGTACCTTTGGAGCTCAAGAAGGTAAGAAAACCATAAATTTGATCCTTGAAATTCGTATGAGTTGATGTGGAGTTGTATGGGATAGTTGTTAAGTATATAGGGAAGTTTATGTTACTAATTATGAAGTGATTTCATGGCTAGGATCGAATTCATAGGAGGTTTTAGTCTCCTGCATTGCTAGAAACCGAAGCTGGGAAGAAGCAGACCAGCGTGGTCGCGGTTGTGACAGCAGGTCGTAGTCGCGACGCCTGAAGGCCGGTCGAGCCGGGGGCGCGGGCCGCGTTTGCTGGGCCGGGTGGCCGGGTCTGGCAGGCCTTGCGCCGGTGCTGTTAGGGCTGGTTCGGGGATTTTTGGGGTCGGCTTCCGTTTGAGATTTTGGGTCGTGTTTCGTTGAGTTTTCGGGGTTTTATGGGAACTGTTTTTGGGTCGGGTTTTGTCTGGGCTTCGGGTTCGGTTAAAGTGTCGTGTGGGGTCCGGGTCGGTTACGGGTATTGTGATTCGGTTTTATGTGTCAGCGGAAATGCGAATTAACCATAGGGATTTGTGTGTTTTCAGGGACGAGTAGATAGCGGGCCGAGTTCGATCAAGGGGTTCAGAGTTCTGCGAATCAGTCAGGTGTGTACTCGAGTTCTTTTACAAAACGCGCGCTTACCTTTGAGTATCTAGTGGTGTCACTATTATCTGTGCGTGTTATATATATGTGACAGTGACGTGAACCTCAGGTATATTTCTATCCTTTATATGTGTTATGTATAATATATGAGATCTATTTCAGGGGTCCGTGATGAGTCCCATACGGACAGTGATTCGCGATATTGGATCGTGCGGGTTGACTGTCCCTAACAGTCCTTGGGGCGTATATATACGGCAGGGCCTGTAGCCAGGTTGCTCATGTGTTACACGGTTATTGCGAATCACTGCTGCATGCGGTATGTTGGCCGGGGAGGGCTCCCCGCAGGGATTGTATTACTGTGCAGATCTCATACTTGTGTAGTTATACTTGAGATGCGTGTTGGGCAACAGGGTCAGGGACTGTGTGTGCTATGTGCTATGTGTTTATGTGCAGTGTCTAAACCTCGCGTGCTCACGAGCTTTATAGCTCACGGCTTCGAGTCTAACATGTTCAGGGAATCAGAAGGGATCTCAGCAGCAGCAACCGCCGAGATAGGGTCGGGATCACGTGAAGACTTGATATCTGTTTATGAAATGTTTAGAACTTCTTGCAATAGTTATTTTGGGATATTATATTAGTATTAGATGATCAGGGATGTCATGTTAGTTTAGTCTGGATTTGGAATGTACTGGGTTGTAATGTCGTGATTAACCTTGTGTATAAAGTTTTAAATTATCCATGTTCTGCATTATCCTATGACATGTGTATCAGATTGCCTGCGATATTGCCACTTAAGATGTTGTGTTGACGTGACATTTCTGGGATTGGGAGGGGTGTTACAACAACTTTTTAAATTTTAAGATTATCCATGTATTTACTTTGAGTTAGGGACCAGTTCTATAACTAGAGCCAAACCACAAGGACGATTTATATAATTTACTTTAAAAAATATTTATAATATATATACAATATATTTAGGAATGAATGATAAATTACATTCTATAATTGGTTTCTATGAGTTCTTTATTTTTTTTATAAGATTCATGATGTATTTGTTCATAATATTGTTAAAAATTAATTTTTTTATAAATAACACAACAATTAATTGTTTGTTATTAATTCCTGTTTTAAAATCAAATAATTTAATTAATACTATGAATTATTTTCTAATTCTTACAATGAATACAAAACAATTAGAATTAGTTAATACACATCAGTTCCCAAATGAACCATGGCCCCACTCAATTTGTACAACTTCCAAGACCGGCCGGAGTAATGCGGTATTTCTCATTGATATTCCAACACTGTTCAAATTCTCAACATCATTCATCTGTATGTTGTTTCATACCCGATGCCAGGATTTGTTTCTCCCTTGATTAGATGTAACAGAGATGTTGATAGGTTTGTGGATTTTGATCTTTAATGTAAATTCCATTTTCATGTAAGTTTTTCTGGAACATTGTTTATGTATTTATAGTTGTTCATTGTTGAGATAATCTTCTTTTTCTCGGTGTCACTTCAAAAATTCTTAGGTGTCAATCACTTTTTCAATACACACATAATACATCATATCAGAATTTTATCGGTGTCGTGTCCGGTACCAATGCATGAAATATGCCCCTGCATTAAATTTGCCCCTGGTTATGTTCTAGCTTAATTTTTTACTACGGGTCAATTTAACCGTACGGCCCGTTGGGTCAAAATTGTCACCTCTAGTTGTGTGCCCCGTTGGTAATATAACCGTTTTTATTCTCTTTGCGCTACATTCTTACCATAGACTACATGTATACTAATGCAACCATTCAGCCATGTATCATATTGTTCAGCGATGTAACCTTCTTTTTCCAACATGACCCATAATTTACAGTGTTTGACACCCCGGATAAGGCATGCATAAAGATTTGAAAAAGCTAAGTTACCTTGGAATCTTCTTCCGGTAATTCTTCATCCATGACATCGTCTTCCGCATCTTCTAATTGCAAGTGATATAATTGAGGTTTTTTTTCCTTTGCATCCGTGACCGTACGCGTATTTCTCATCCAAAAAAAGAAGAAGATAGACCCTTTGACCTTTGCTCATCAAACTCCATTCGGTCAATGTTTTATTTTGATAATTGGGCTTAGGCAAAGCAGAATTGGGAAGAACAGTTGATGGTTTCGTGTTCAATAGTGGGGATGTGGAAGGCTTGAATGGAAGATTATTAGTAAAGTTCCTTCTCTGGTTTTGTGTTCAATATTGGGCCATTGGGGGCTATGACTTATGTTTTGTTGATTGAGCTCTTGGATTCTTGCAAGTGTGTAAGCCTCCTGCATTGAATTAGGACTAAACAACCTTACTATTCATCCTATATCCTCTAACCCAATTATAAAACAACTCAATGCATTGTCACAAGACAATTGCAATCTGCTGATAATACTGTTCATAGCATCATGTTACTCTTTTACACTTGATTGTTGCCTTAATTCCATCAACTCTATCATCGGATCATCAAATGGTTCCCCAAATCTGCTTGTGATATCCTTAACATACTGCTCCCACATAGGAATAACTTGATTAATGCTCTTCATGTAGCCCTGATGCCATTGAAGTGTTTTCCCTATCAAGTGAATAGAACCTTAGCTAGCTCTTTTACATTATCAAGTTGAAAAAGAACTGATCCACCTTATACAACCATGATTTAAGCTCGTCCCCTCCAAGACGTGGTAACTCAATCTTAGTCAATCTGGAAAAATACTGATTTGGGTGGCCAATTAAATCCTTAAAATTACTACCAGCCCATCTTATATCTGAACCGCTACCATTCATTTGTTTAGTTAATTGCAAAGATATTCCCACCATCAAAATCTTAATCTATGAAGTAGCTTCTAAGTTTTTGAGATTAAGATTTTGCTGGGTATTGTTATATTCAATCTGAGCACCAAAATCCTCCAAAATAGTTCGAAATGTCACCACCAATCCTTCAGGTTGCTTCTCGTTGTTGTTGTTTAGAGTAGACGAATCACCAGCTTTAGTCAGACATAATAGCTTGTTCAGATTTTGGTTCTTCGCCATATTACAAGTAATAGCTATGGTGATCGTCCAAGGAAGGTACAACTCTGATACCAATGATACAGACTAATTGATCGAGGTTGATGAAAATCAACTGTCAATCAAGCAACTACTTAAGGAGGCAAACCAATGAAGCGAATAGCTTACGGATTTAGAACGTGAAGATTAACAGAGAACTTGAGGAAGATTGTAGCAGAAATAGTGTTTCATTCAGATTCCAAAAATGGCAAATTTACAGAGCAATATATGGTAAATCTACTTTTACAGTAGGCAAACACACATATGATTTACTTTAAATAGATTCCTACCCCCACATGGGTTGTGAGCCCCACTGGTGATGCAACCGTTTTTATTCTCTTTTCACTACATTCTTACCATGGAGTACATGTATGCTAATGCAACCATTCAGCCATGTTGTATTGTTTAGATCCTCTCTTCTTCTCTCATCTAAGAACAAACTTGGATATGTGTTTATGGTGGTGGTCTGGAATCCATCTTCAGTTTCTCCTAAGCGGGTGTTGACTACTCCAATGTTCATTGAGTTTCCCTAGCTACCGTCCAGATCCGTTCGTGTTCGATCAATTCCCCTTAGCGTTCTTCAAAAAATGATATTGTGATTTGATTTTCCTTGGTTGATTTCCCTTCCCGGTGGCCTCCTTCTGATCATCTCCCTCTCCCTCTGATCAACCATCCTTTTCTTTCTCCATCAACCTTTTTCTCACTCCTTAATTGGTAAAATAAGTTGTAACCGGTCAATATCACAATTCTAGTTAAAAATAAGTAATTTAAAGATTAACATTGTAAAAAATGTTAGAATAATATGGACGAAATCAATAAAAATATAAAAATATATATATATTTTTTTTGAGATAAACCCTTTAAAAGAGCCAAAAGTATCCCTCTCAATTCCTAATTCCATGTTACATCTTTCCTGTCAATGATTCAAGATATGTTGAAGTCTCTCCTAATAGAAAGGCAGTTGGCAGAGCATATATATTTTCTTTCTAACCTAAGTAACTGACATAAATAAATGTTTGGGTCAAGTTTACCGAAGGCAATCTAAGCACGTTATTTGGTAACTCTTGATTCAACAAGGAGGCAGAAGTTTTAATTTGAAGTCAATGTGTTTTTCCTTTAGGTTGTGTTTTGTAAAGACAATTGAAGAGAAAGGAAATGAAGACAAATTATTAGTTAGGAGACTTGAATTGTTTGTATAAATTCTCTATGAATTCTCAAGTTGTATCAATGCATAGGTTAAAATTAGATTTTTGCATTTCTCTAGCAGTGTTGGAGAATTAAGTAGAAGCTAATTGGGGAAAGAGATTTAAAACAACCATATGGTTATTGGATTTTTTTTATTTCATGGTCTAAAAAACTATTGATTTTATCCTCATTTCTTTTGTCTTTGATTCTCTCTACTAAACACAACCTTAGGATTGAGGAACATATAGTTTCCTCGTTTAATTTCATTATTCGAGTCTAATTATGTTTCTTGTTATTCTATTTCCTTTTATTAGTTGTTTCCTTGTTTGTCAGGTTGGGAACACTTATAAATAGATAATATGGGGCTGAGAAAAGATATAGAGAAAAGTATTTACTTTTTAACTTTGGGAGAGCCTACATCTCAAATCATAGGTACTTTGTCTACTTGTTTTCTATATTCTCATGAAAAATAAAAGGATTCACAGTTTGATTCATAACCAATAGACATGGACATAAATTGTGTAATTTCAAGCCTCATATCATCATCATATATGTAAGCCGAAAATGTTTTGGAGCAAAAAGTTTTTAGAGACAAAATGTGACCGTCCATTGATCACTTGCCTTTCACAAATACTTGATGTAGATTCTTCTCCAAATATCATCTTCTTTAGATTAGTTGCAAAAAACAGATAACATAGTTCTACCAACATTTTATATAGGGTATTAGATTTTATTTCCTCATAAAAAAGTTTTCAGCAACCATTCATTAGAGTACTAAAACATGAAATGGTCCTGACATGTCATTGTTAGAAAATGTAAACATAGTCTGAACTTGAAACCCTGTGCAAATGCCTTTAGAAAGTTGGTAATTTTTATATGTTATTGTTTTGCAATGTATAAAATTAGAAGATTAGTTTTCATATTGTATTATGTTTTGGATTATAAGATAACTTTTATATTGTATTATGTTAATGATCTGATTTTGGTATATTGAGAGACTGATGTAAAAATATATCGAGGAGAACATGGTAATGGAAAGGTACCGTCTATTTCAAATTTTGATCACTGAAATACAAATAGCACATGCAGAGTTGTTCTCTAGCTGTACCTTGTTGCTCAATTGCTCATCGTTTTTCCTTTGGTAAGTTTGTGTTTAACAATGGTCAGGCCCGGTGACGAGGGAGGGCAAAATGGGCCTCTGCCCAGCGCCCCAAAATCCAGAGGGCCACAATTTTTTTTAAGGGTTTGATTATGTGTAATGTTTGTGAAGCCAAAGCCCCAATAAGTCACGACACAAATCCAAAGCTCAATAAGTCACCATAAGGTTGTATCTTTTCATTCTTTTAACATTTTCCTAATCATTTTATAAATTTTTATGTCTTCTTGGTTTAGAAAACACGAGTCCGAGTATGAAAAACGTAAGAAGAAAAAATGAATTGAATAGCTTGTTAAGTCTCAAAGTGAGGCTATTGATAAGTATTTTAAAAATAAGACTAATGTTCATGATGCTAATACTAATTTTAACTTTATAGGGTCTCTTTTATAGTTATTGCACAGGGCCTCCGAAATATAAGAGAGGGCCCTGACAATGGTATCAAAGCATAGTGAGCCATAGTTACCAACACACAACTATATGAGGAGGTAGTATTGCAAATGTACAATTAGATGGGCAAGATTGGTTGGTTAAGAAGATTCACACCAACATTAATGGACTCAAACAAGACCCAAAATCATCCAAGAGAACTAGTGGCCCTATAGGGAAGAATGCTATCTGTGATTCTAAATTTTCTAATCTGGATGGGGGTTCGGATGAAGAGTCTCATAAGGATAGTGACGACACTTCTTAAATCAGACACAAGAACAAACAGTTATACCAATTATCAAATCACATGACAAAATTGGAATTTCCCTCGTTTGATGGAGAGGCTTTATAAAGATTGGCATTAGGAATGCAACCAATTCTTCGAGCTTGACAATGCTGAGAGTATGAAGACTCGTTTAGTAGTAATTCTTCTCAAGGGACGAGATTTTCAACAGCACCAAGGATTTTGTAAAAGACATGGAGGGAAAATCTATTAGTTGACAGAAATATATAGTTGAACTAATGAAGAGGTCATTGAGGTATCGTTTCTACACCACCAAATCAGTAATTGAGATCCACAACCTTAATTTAACTTCCAACGTTAGTGGTTATATTCCTCAACTAACTGATATGAATCGAATCGAAATATCAGATTACTACTCAAAATCAATTGCAATTGAATGCTTAAATAAAAACCTGGTATTCGAGATCCAGTAATCTCCAAACAATACGTAAAGAAAACTAAAAAAAACCCTCCTCCCTATGGAGGCCAGCCCTAGAATAAATAGTCATCACCTACCAAAAATACGTTCCCCCTTAACAAATAAAACATAAATAATTAAAATATAAAATAGAAAGTATCCTCTAGACCCCCTGCCCCTGATTTGGTCCCCCCCCTTTCCGATTCTGCCTCCGATACACCTTACCCCAGTGACCTGGGGTCGTATCATCACCCCTGCCCCGAAAACTCACCTTGTCCTCAAGGTGAAATTGAGGAAACTGCTGCTGCACTAGCTCAAAGGGCTCCCATGTCGCTTCGGTCACCGGCAAACCATTCCACTGAATAAGGACCTCACGTTTGTCATTGACAGCACGCGTACCCAACACCGTCACAGGCTGGAACAGACCCAAGGATCCTTCGGTCAGTCCTTCAGGTAAGTCCGGGTTTGCCTGCTGGTCACCGATGACACGTTTTAATTGTGAAACATGAAACACCGGGTGAACCGACGAAGTAGGTGGTAGTTTCAGCTTGTAGGCCACAGCGCCAATGCGTTCCAGCACCTCAAATGGCCCATAGAAACGAGGAGCAAGCTTTACATTCATCCTACGATTGGCCGACCCCTATCGATAAGGCCGATACTTCAGATAAACTAAATCACCCACATGAAACTCCTCATCCCGACGTTTACCATCCGCCTTGTTCTTCATTAACTGTTGAGACTTCAATAGATGGCCCCGTAATTCACTCAGCAGCTGGTCACGCTGTTGCAAGTACCGATCGACCTCAAACGTCGCTGCCGCTCCCTGATCATAACGGATCACATTAGGTGGGTCCCTTCCATACATAGCCTTAAAAGGAGTCGCCTTAAGTCCAGAGTGATACGAGGTGTTATACCAAAATTCTGCCCATGGTAGCCATTTCACCCATTCTTTCGGCCTGGATGATACAAAACAGCGTAAATATGTTTCCACACTCCTATTGACCACTTCGGTTTGTCCATCCGTCTGTGGATGATAAGCCGTGCTGCGTTTCAGCAATGTGCCCTGATACTTAAACAATTCGCGCCAAAAGTGGCTAATAAAGACTTTGTCTCGGTCCGAGACGATAGTCTTAGGAACGCCATGTAACCGAACAATTTCCCGTATGAATGTCGTGGCGACTGAGGCTGCCGTAAAGGGGTGTTTCAAAGGAATGAAATGCGCGGATTTGCTCAATCTGTCGACGACCACTAGAATGACGCTATATCCTTCCGATCGAGGCAATCCCTCGACAAAATCCATCGTTAAATCTTCCCAAATGCGTACCGGTAAATCCAACGGCTGAAGTAATCCCGCCGGAGACAAATTCGAACACTTATTACGCTGACAAACACCGCATTCCGCCACCATCTTGGCAATATCTCGGCGCATACCCACCCAATAAAATTCTTGTGCTATTACATATAAAACATTATATCTTAGCCGAATTCAAACACTATTCAATATCTCAATCAATACACATACAATATATTATAATTTAAATCTCAGTTCTTTCAAATCTCATTCGGCAAGTCAAACATGTCTCAGAGTTTAAGCTCTTGCGGTGGAGGTTGGCCACCTGTCGACTGGCGCTTGCTGCTGCCATCGTCCAAGTTAGTTAGCTGAGGACTGGACTGGTGTCGCTGGTCAATCTGTTTCGACAGCAGGGCCGTGAGGACATCCAATCGTTTGGTTGTTTCAGCTTGGCCCGCATCCAACCGTTGGTTCATCTCCGTTCGTGCGGCGTCTAACTTTTGAGTAGTTTCGAGTCGCATGGCGTCCATTGCGGATTCCAGCCTATCAAGACGGTTGCTGGAGTCTGCTTTGAACTGAATGAGATCCGCCTCTAAATCGGTGATCTTCGTCATGAAGGAAAACTTTTGTTTTTGCGGTGGCCCAAAGCTATCAATCGAACCCCCACAGGCAGATTACGAACGGCTCTGATACCAATTTGATATGAATCGAATCGAAATATCAGATTACTACTCAAAATCAATTGCAATTGAATGCTTAAATAAAAACCTGGTATTCGAGATCCAGTAATCTCCAAACAATACGTAAAGAAAACTAAAAAAAACCCTCCTCCCTATGGAGGCCAGCCCTAGAATAAATGCTGAGAGTATGAAGACTCGTTTAGTAGTAATTCTTCTCAAGGGACGAGATTTTCAACAGCACCAAGGATTTTGTAAAAGACATGGAGGGAAAATCTATTAGTTGACAGAAATATATAGTTGAACTAATGAAGAGGTCATTGAGGTATCGTTTCTACACCACCAAATCAGTAATTGAGATCCACAACCTTAATTTAACTTCCAACGTTAGTGGTTATATTCCTCAACTAACTGATATGAATCGAATCGAAATATCAGATTACTACTCAAAATCAATTGCAATTGAATGCTTAAATAAAAACCTGGTATTCGAGATCCAGTAATCTCCAAACAATACGTAAAGAAAACTAAAAAAAACCCTCCTCCCTATGGAGGCCAGCCCTAGAATAAATAGTCATCACCTACCAAAAATACGTTCCCCCTTAACAAATAAAACATAAATAATTAAAATATAAAATAGAAAGTATCCTCTAGACCCCCTGCCCCTGATTTGGTCCCCCCCCTTTCCGATTCTGCCTCCGATACACCTTACCCCAGTGACCTGGGGTCGTATCACTAACACACTCTGTAATCAAGTTTATATACTTTCTGATGTTTTGATGGATTTGTATCCCAATTGTCACCCTAGTGAAATAATTCATATTGTTCAGCTCTTGGACCCTTCTACTCTGAATAAGGC
The DNA here is from genome assembly GCA_020465985.1 of Centrapalus pauciflorus. NCBI lineage: Eukaryota > Viridiplantae > Streptophyta > Magnoliopsida > Asterales > Asteraceae > Centrapalus > Centrapalus pauciflorus. Next base: position 48,308 of record JAANYP010004121.1, read on the forward strand.
CACGAAATAAACTAGAATTCAGGAGGGAGCTTATTTTGATCTGTGGGGATTAGAATCCCCACAACCCCTTGACTATTTAAGTGATCTGCCCTCGAATACAAGCCACACTAACTGTGTTACTAACCTTTAACTCTTCTACCGCCACTCTTTTACATACACCCAACTTTTACAACAGTTCAAGCAATTGCTTTTATACCATAAAACAAACAATATGCTTAATCAAAAACTTGTCAACCGCCCATAACTCCTCTTAACCTCAACAACTAAATATCAATTAACTCGTAAGGAGCACAATGCTAAGGGGAAATATTAAAAACTCTTATACTGTTCTCATGCTAACTAAGACAACTCAGAACTGTACAATATAGATGAGGTGAACCAAATTGACGACTCTGCCCAAGACAATCAGGATGTTTCGTTCTGATTTCTATACATGCTCACCAAAGGTCAGCTAGTATGCAAATGTCGCCAGTAACCATGCTAGTTGATAGCAGGAGTACTCATAGTTTTGTAGACTTGAGTTTGGCTAAAAGTTTAGGGTTGTCATTGACCACAATTAAGTGGATAAATGTGGCAGGAGCCGATGCTTTCAGGTTAGCGTTCAACATATGGTGAAGATTGTGATTGGTCTCTTCATAGAGTGGAGTTTAGTGTGGATCTCCTAGCTATGCCAATTAAAGTATATGGGATGGTTTTGGGAAGTCACTAGTTGTCATCATTCGGTAACAATAGTTGTAATTTTAAAGGATATTGAATAATGTAAATGAAAGGGAAAAGTGGCTAAGCTACAAGGTGTTAATAGAGGGCTTAAAAATTCAAAGACACAATGAATGGAAGCAGGCATGGGTGGTTAACCAAGCTTATTTGATCGATACATCAATGGGGTTGAGTACCATTTTGTGCATGATTCTCTGCTGGAAAGTCTAAAACCAGCCAAAATGACGAAAGAGAACTATAATAACATTTCCAAAGATGTCTTTGCATTGCCAAAACAATTACTACCAAAATGGTCAGTTGATCATGCTATTAAAATGATGGAACACAATAACCCCATCAATCTTAAGGCATATTGATACGGGGCTACCAAAGGATGTTATTGAAGGAAGGGTGCATGAAATTCAGGACAATATTTCTATAAGACCCAGTAAAAATGAAAGAAAGAAGCTGGAGGTTTTGCGTGGGTTCAATCATTTAACCATTAGGAATTGGTTCCCTATTCCGCTTGTGGAGGAGCTAACCATCTTAAGAAGTGAGCTTCTTTTCTAAGCTTGATTATCTAGTGGCTACCATAAGATAATATGAAGGAAGGGACATCAGAAAAATTGCTTTTGATTGACTAAAAGAGATATGGTGATGTCGTTTGGGTTAACAAATCCACCGACTACATTCCAAATTTCCAGCACTTGATGAATTCAGTTTTTAAATCATTCTCAGAAATTTCGTTTTAGTCTTCTCTGATTTTGCACTAAATCCAAATTTATAGCAGGAAAATCAAATTCTACCAACAATCAATTACACAAAATCTAAAACTCACAATAGAAGATAGATATTATTTGATAATATCAGATTACTTTAATTAAAACAACATTAGATCACGTACACAGTACAAAAACTTTAACAATCAATTAAAACAACATTAACACACAGACACGGTGTTATTATATACATAAAAGCAGAAACAAAAATTTTCAAAATCTCTTCAAACTTACGTCGGTAATCGATGATTTAATGCAGATAACACAAATTGAGATTCATGGAACAAAAATTTTGATTACCGATATAAATATTTTTGAATTTGCTGAAATAACATATACAGGAGGAAGTCGCCTCTCAGTTCACATAAATGTGATCACCATTAATCATAAAAATCTGAATATTTGATTAAAACTTCAACGAATTGAAAAGAAACTAAAAAACAAAGCCGAATTTGGAGATAGTTTCATTTATACGATTTGGGAGCTTATGACTTAAGGTGTTTTCAACTGATCTAATTGTTTTCTCTTTAATACTTTTGGTCCTCATCTTTGTATTTTTACGTTTTTACAACTATAAATGGGTGGGGTATTTGTGAGGAAAAAACTCTGAAGCCGTTTTTACGATTAAAACCCCAATCATTTTTTATTTCATTAGAAAACCCCAAACTGACTAAAATTTATCAAAATGAGTTTTTTAAAGTGACTTGCAACATGACCAACCATTCGTCCTGACAAACATTCTTTTCAGTGAGCTACTTATGTGTATTGTATGATTCAAATTCACATTTTTTGTTAATTCATTTTTTATTGTAACACCCCATTTTTGAGAAATATTACGTGGATTGTATCTATTGGTTATTTATATTATTGGTATTGCGTTGGGCCAACGGTAGTGTGATCAGTGGACAACACGTGTTGGGGTCGAGGACGCGTGTCATCGAGATATAATTCTAGCAGATTATTAATAATTATGGATTCACCAGATTAAATGGGAAGTATTGATATTAATTGTGAAAATGTGATAACGGGACCGGGTATCGGTGACAAACCCGTGATATATTGAAAATGTATATACGTATGTGCTTTGTTTCTTCCCTTCACTTCCAAACTCTTACAAAAGCGTGTATGTGTGTATGTATGTTTTGGCTATTGTTGGGGTTTAGATTCAAGCGATAACAACTAATTGAGTTGTTGGAAATCATGGTGAAGCTCCATTTTTGTGTTCTTGAGGTTGCAAGGTGAGAAAATCCTTGGCTTAATTCTGTTTTGTTTTGTTAGTTGTAATGAAACTGGGAGAATTGGTTAACGAATAGATTATAAGTGTTTTTGGTATGCTTTTACGAGTTTATATGGCTGGAAACGGATTGGGGAGGTGGGAATAACAACTTGGACAGAAGCTGTGTAAAGCAGGAGACCTGCAACTCGTTGCGACCGTGGTCACGATGAGATGAGCGCAGCCGAGATAAATGGCGCGGGGTAGGGTTCATGAGCACGGGTCACGTTGTGAGCGCGCTCCACGATGGGGTCAGCGCGACCGCGATGATGTCAGCACAACCGTGCTTGGGCAAGTACAACCGTGATCAATTTATTTTGGTCAGACTGGGCTTTTGGGCCACGATGCCTATTTGGTGTTACATTTTGGGGTCAATCAGTTGTGTTAATGATTACTGTGTGTCCAGGGTTTATTTGTTTGGGCTTGGGTTAATCCGTTGGGATACGTTGTGTGTTCAGGGATGAGCTGGTATCAAGGCGAGCCGGAAAGTGATTACCGAGGTGTGTGAGAGTTAGTTGATGTGATCCAGGTGAGTACACGAGTTCTTTTCAACTGGCGCCTCATCATACAGTTTTATTGTGTTATATGTTTATATGTGATATATAATTGAGATATGAGAAAGGGGAGTTGCACCTCAGGTATGACCTATCTCTCTTATCATTGTGATAATTATGTGTATGACCTGAGCTAGAGTGAGAGTATGAGATGAGATCCACCGGAGTTGCCCACGATGGGTTATCTTGGAGGCCGGGGTTCGCGTTGGGTTATCGCGGGAGCTGATATCTGCGATGGGTTATGGCGAGGGCCGATGACTACGATGGGTTATCGTGGAGGCCGTTGTCTGCCATGGGTTATCGCCTGGACTGATATTTGCGATGTGTTATCGCATGGGCTGAGTAGCCCCACCTAGCCATTTGTTGGGTTACCATATATATGGCAGAGTTATAGCCAGGTCGCTCTTGTGCTTTATTATGTGGCTAACCGCTGCTGTGTGCGGCCTGTTAGCAGTGGGGAGGGTTCCCCCAAGGGATGGGATTCCCAGTGTGATTGTGGGGAGACGTCCTTACGAGATATGTCAAACCCAAAAGTGTCATACCCCGACAAAAACAACAGCAAAAAAAAGCCTCAAAACTAATAAATGTCAAACCCAATAGTAATAATAATTAAATCCAACCCTCTTACTAACCAAACAAAAACAACTTGATGCATGGATAACCTTATTTAAAGCTAACAACACAAAACCTTCTCAAAAAACAAAGAAACCACAACACAAAATTGATTTAGTATCAATAAAGCTTCAAAATACAGTCGACATCGACATCCAACTGCTATATGTCTGTACGCGGACAGATAATCTATTTAGTTTACTTTCACAGGCTTTAAATGTCTTCTACTTTCAACTTTTATCAGATAATATGCAAATTTTTATGGCTTTACCATTAAAAGTGTTGCAGAGCCAGCCCCAACTTTTGCCTGAAATAGTCGCTTCAGTTATCAGGTGCCGTTTGGATTGCATGAATTTAAAATGATAGGATTCCAAAATGATAGGATTTTAAAATAATTAGGGGAATGGGTGGATTATGAAAAGATGAGAAGTGGTGAATATGAAATGCTAAATGAAACAAAATCCTCTCTATTTAGTTTTTATCCAAACATGGCATGAGAGGATTTCTAAATCGAAAAACTAAATGAGTTGTTGAAATCCTTCAAACCAAACGCCACCTCAGTTTTCAAAATTTTAATGTACATACAAAGGCAGAGAACTGAACAACTTCAGTGCCACCATCTTGAATGCGCTTTAAATTGTCAAGTATTAGGTTTCTTCTTTAGTGAAGGAGCATGGAGGTTTGACCTACAAAGTCGATGAAAGTGAATGTAAATTTCAGATTTCAAAACAGTGGTTTAAATAGCCACCACCAAAGAAACATTTCATAGGCAAATTACAGGATGGAGTAACCTGCAAACTTCTTAGAGTGAAACTATGAAGATAAATCAAAAAATTTAAAAAACCATCGTATTTATGAACATGGGATGTAAATATATGAACCGTAAAAATAGTACTTTATGCAGTAAGACATGCACATTAGCTATTAGAGGGTATAAAGAACGTCAACGAACATTTGACCAATTCCAAATTAATATCTATCAAATCTACAGAGAAATTAACAATATCCATTCAACCAAAATTAAAACATCACACGTAAATTCACAAACAAAACACCATCTCTTCAACAATGATCGATTCACAGATCGAAAAATCATAGATCGATTCACAGATTAAGAAACCACATATTCAATACATGGAAAAGAAAACCACATCAATTCAACAATGATCATATCACACATCTACTCACAATTACAAACCTGTGAAAACACAAGAAGAAGCAGCAAAAAGGCGGCAGTCGACTTCTTGTGGTTTAAGCAGCAGCAAAGGAGACTCAGCAGGGAGACGCAAGAGTGGTCTCAGCTGAAAGACGCACCAAACGTCAGGGTTGAAGGAGACACAGGAGTAGTCTCAGCCGAAAGACGCACCACGGAAACGCCATGTAATCTATAATGTCTACTTTTTTGATCTTGAACCCCTCACGCAAGAATTGCATGTTTTATTTTTATGGAATGGGGATTCTTCTGGTGAAAAGAGAGAGAGAGAGTTGAGGTTCAGCTTCCAGAGAGACGTTTTAGGGTTTAGAAAAGGAAGTGTGAAGTATACATTTCAGTTCCCATGGATATTCTACAAAGGAAGCGTGTGTTGTTTTTTTCCATGTTGTTGATTCCCCATGCGTTGCGTTGCTCAATAAAATCAGTATCCGTATTTTTTTTATTTTTGTTTTTTGCTTTAAAGGTTGTACATTGAGCTTTGTAATAGGTATGTCAAATCTGCTTTAAAAAGTTGTACATCATGCAATAAAACTTGTAAGCATCTAAATGCTTTATTAGTAGTAGAGATTATTAAAATGAAACATATTATTATAAATTTAATTAATTTTAAAATTAAACTTTACGGTTATAAATTTTAAAAATCTATGTTGATAGTTTTAAATAATCTGCACAAGAGTCAAAAGCCAACAAAGGAAAAACATGGCGAGAGGCAAAAGCCAAAAGATCCGAGTTGATAATTAAACTTTATTTGTTTTCTATTACGTCTTTATTATTATTATTATTATTATTATTATTATTATTATTATTATTATTATTATTATTATTATTATTATTATTATTATTATTATTATTATTATTATTATTATTATGTGTTTTATTCTGCCAACTCTTTACAGCCTTGAAATAACTAATGCGTCTAAATGAAATGTAACGCCCACTATCACCTTCTGTTATACTTTTTTTCATCTTTAAAAAATTCATTAATGATACGTTTCTAATTTTTATATTTACTCACTTAATTTTATTCGACGTTCATCTATCTATAAATATTAATAAATGAGTAAATCTTTGTCAATTGTCATCTTTTCCTTTAATTTGTCACTTGTCACTTTCTCAAGTTACCATATCATTCACCACAATCTAATTTAAATTTATATCAACTCAAATTCATTATAGTAAATATTAACTTAACTAATGTAACAATTAATAATTAAATAAACTTTAATTCATTATTATTAGTTTCTATAATTATAATATTTATTTTTAAACATTATTTTAAGTCAATCCATGCAGCACATGGTTATTAACCCAGGGTCGGCAAAGTCAACACAGACAACCGTTCAGGGTTCATTAATCATAAGGGTTCATTCTCAAAAAAATCTGGTTCATTAATCATAAGGGTTCATTCTCAAAAAAATCTATTATATATTTAGGTCTATTAACGATTAAATAAGATTATTGACTTGTAAAATTTTTAGTTTTAATATTGTTATTATAAGTTTATTTTTGTTACTTTATCAATTTTACTTGAACTTGTTTATTTTGAATATACAAATATATTTATATGGTCCATTTTAAGTTTTCACCCGGAGCCTCGAAAATGATTAGACCAACCAGGTAATAACCTAGTATTTGATAAAGTAAACTATTTTGTTTTTTGTTTTCATTTTATAATAAAAATTATGTATATATGATTTTTGTACCCATTGTAAGGCAAGATAAAAACCTAGTTATTATTACGATGATAATATTATTATTAATAAATACATTAAAAAATATGTTAAAAACTTTGAAAATGATTAATTTTTAGTTTTAATAGATCTTTTATTATAAAAATTGTTTAAAAATCTTTTATTTCATAATGTTTAATAGTGTTCAAGATTATTTTTTTAGAATATATCAAGAATCTTGTTTGTGGGGTTTTGTGAATAATGTTCATGTAAAAACAAACTTTATGCCCACATGCATAAGGCCATCAGGTATGCTATCCCCGCTCCCAACGGGGGTGGTGCCACATAGGAAGAAGCTGCCGGCCACACCATTTCCGTTTGGCCAGCCTCACGAGTGAGCAAGCCGCAACGACTCCTCCCCCTCAACGACCTCTTTTTTTTTCCTTTCCAATGGTCAAACAACCGTTAAATAAATAAACATATATTTTTTTTCAACTTTTAACCTACATATACACACACATATAAATATGTGTGTGTGTGTGTGTGTATGTATGTATGTGTACATATACAAACATACTCAACCTTTATTTCTTACAAATTCTCTCTACTCTTCACCAAATTATAATTTTTCTCTTTAAGTTTTTTATGATGAATCTGAATATGTTTTCGTCATTGTCAGATTAATCACTGGATTATGACAATAACCCACAACATCTTCAAGAGTATGTAAATGTCATTGTTCCGCTTCTTAATCAACGTAGTCGAAGAATTGTAGTTCAAAGAAACTGTGAAGATGCACATCAACGTATCTGAATGATTAATGAGTAAAATGACAACACTTTTTTTTACTTCAATAAAATATTAATAAAATAACAATTTATATACAATTATAGAATAAAATTGAAATTGCAAATAAAACTGTTAAATAAATAAAAACCAAAAATAAAAATATGTTGCATCATTAAACTAATATTTTATCAAGTCATTAAACAAAGTCGAGACAAATATAATTAATAAACGACAAACATTGTTTCATTACATGAAATTCACTAAATATAGAAAAATAAGAACATTATCATTCCAATTATATAACATTAAGATCAATATTTTTGTGGACTTCTTTATAAGCAAGTAACCTATCTCTATACATTTCTTCCCATTCACTTACTTTTTTTCCCTTTTCTTTTTGAAAAGCCAGAAACATCCGGCATTGGGTGCCCTTTTTCTAAATCCACTTCACAAAATGGTTGTTAAATACAAATGCGACTGTGATTGATTGATTTAGTTCAGGAGGCATCGACTAATGACCTCATTGGAAAATAAGTCAAGCAACATGCGTTTGTTAAATATAAACAATGCAATTGTACTTATTCGGTATCAAAAGACCAGTGTGAGGCATCCACATCCAATGGCTAGTTGGAGCAAAGCTTGAATCGAAGAAATTTAAAGAGTCTTCCAAACGTTTATAATCACCACCATAAATGTTGTTATATTCTTTTTTATTGTCATACAACTCCTATAATAGTTGATAACGAATTGTAAGCCATTCATTTTGATGTCGACCCATAGAAACAACTGCTGATCGAAAGTCATAGTTTCCATCTCATTGATGTCTTCTATGTCGATGACGTATGATTGCAAAAATGATGGAATTTCACGTAACAATAGATCTTTATAAGGTATTAGTACCTATATAAAGTTAAAGACAGTTATTTGTCTCGTCATTTACCCAATCAATAGAATAAATAATAATAAATATATAATAATATTCATTTTATGGTTCAGTATAAATAAATCCATATGGTACTCAAGTTTCCAATTCCTAACATTTATAATGTAAACTAATCTAAATCCAATGTAAAAAAATCCTAAAAATAGTTTAATCATAAATTATAAAAAATATTAAATGGTACATGCAATGTTTGTTCCTAAGAAGGTGGTTCTTCATTCAGGTCTATCTCAATCGGTGGTTCCTTATTTAGACCTACCACATATGAGCTATCTCATGCTGGCTCCTCATTTAAATCTACGGTAATGAAATCCGATAAATTCGATGCATTTGCACAACTATGTTTGTGAGGAACATGATTTGACATGTTAGTAAGCTTAACCTTTGGACGCGTACGAGTACTCTTCTTCACTGAAGGTTCACCAATCAACATTTTTGATGGATCCAGTATCCCCTTTAGTTTCCTTAGAAGACTAGATTTGCCATGATCATGTTGACTGTTATATTTTTATTTGAACCTTTGAATCTCGTGATCACAACTGAGGTCACCGTATTCCAAAGATATAGCAGGTGTTAAATCAAGCTTCTTCCAAAAAGCATCAATAGATACTAGTGGAACATGTAAACCAATAATAAAATGAGGGAAAATATCATTCACTTTAGAAAAATTATACAAATATCAAATTTACTTTTGTGGTAGATTAGACATACCCGTACTGATATACATCACTAGTTCATGAGCACAATGTAATCCAAGTGTTGTCCGTAATTGGTAACTATAATTCTCCTTAGTTAGCACTAGTCCCTTTGAATGATGAAGCTCTTCTAAATTTTTTTTCCATACCATCAAATGAAACAACCCCTTGCAACTATTGAAGTAGCGATATGTTAAACTTTGGCTTGCGAATGATTTCGCATCTTCGAAGACTTTCTTTAATAGCAGACTCTTGTGATATTATAATTTTTTCAATAAAAGGTGAAAGTCAAACACATTAGTAATAATTAATGAATATTATTTGTTAGCATAATTTTCCATGTTATGAATGATACCTGGAAGTTTGGACAATATTGTCTGTAGCTCTGCATAATTTTGCATGTATGCAGTGCGTGTTGGAGACCAAACTAGATCTGTCCATTTTGCATGAAAGCAACCCCAAGTCTGATACGCGGACACTAACGCTTTGTTACGTCATTGAATATATGCTATCTACAAATTAAGTGATTACTTTGTGGAAAAACTTCTTCACATGCCTTTATTAATGCCGAATCTCTATCGGTAACGATCACACGCAGACAGAACGATTCATTAATTGTCAATTTAAGACATTTTAGTGTCTACGTATAACTGATTATCCTTTCATTATGCATGAAAATGAAGGCTATACAAAATGTCTTGTTTGTAGATGTGACACCAACTATCTCTAGAAATGGCAAATTATACTTATTTGTTTTATATGTAGCATTCATTAACACCACATATGGAAATGCTTGCCATATCATCAACGATGTCGGGTGAATGAAAAATAAATTTTCTAACTGGCTCGAAGTATTGTTTAAGCGATAATCAAAATCATACCCTTTTGTTTGTAAGATATGTATAAGATTCTTGATTGGGGTTCTAGTGTTCTACCTTCCCTGTTAGACAAACCTTAACTAACGACGAGCATTGTATATAGTTTTCAATGAGGACACATTATATGGATTTTGTTCCTTTACCATGGCAAAAATCCCATGCGGTTTCACATAAAAGCTTGTTAGTTGTTGCACCAAACAAAATTCATTAGGGTTTAATCGCATTGCATGAGAATGACCCTCCAAATATTCTGATGGTTTATGATTGTCTTCATCACAAACAACCCTTAATGTCCAAACATCTTGCACCTTTACAATTCAAATGGGCAATTCAATTCTTGGTACTACTTCTTTCAATTCAATTCAAATGTGCAATTAATTTTTTTTGTTTCCGCATAACTACTTCTTGGTTTCCACCACAATCACAACCAAGTACGACTGAAGAGGTGTATCCTGAAGGTCTTGCCCTTGACTTTTTAGTAACAATAATAAAACCTTGTGATCGTGCTATATTTTCTACCTATGCCACCATTTCTTCACGACTTTTAAAAACATGAAGAATTAAGAAAAATGCATATAAAATAAGATAAAATGATCAACTAATTAAATAATAGTAATAAGATAAGATATATAATTGCCCCGTATTAAAATCTGAATTACCGTCCATCTTTATTCCTTGCACTCCTGGATTAAAAAAAGGTATAATCTGTAGATTAATAAAAAATGATTTATATTAAAATTTTAATTTGAAATAAATTTAATAAACAATATAATGAAAAAGTTATATAAATCAATGTTCATAATTTAATAATAAAGAAGGAAATTAAATACATATAATTAGATTTATTTTAAAAAGTTTTCATACTGGGTCGGGTCATACCCATGGATCCCATTCCATTTTTTTCTCCTTAAATGTCGACAACACACACAGACTCCCATTTCCATCTCTTTTCTCCTTAACTGCTCTTTCCTCTCTAGATCCCTCTTTCTATCTCTAAGGTCCGACAGGCACTGCCTCAACGGTGTCGGCGATGACAACCACAACCACCCCGGTCTCTCTCGCTGCCCTCTCTCACGCTCTCTCTCTGCCTCACAACGACGCCGCCACCACCACGACAGATCTGCCTCTCTTGGATCTGCTCCCTTGATGACCACCTCTCTCGGATGTGCTCCATCGATGACCACCTCTCTCGGATTTGCTCCTTCGACCTCACAACTTCACAACGACGCCACCATCACTCATCGGAACTCTCTCACTCTCTCAGTAGCCACCCCCGGTTGTTCCAGGTTTATTTTTGTAATTGATTTCATGAAAGGAAACTATTTCAAAGAGTTGTCCAGATTTATTTTTGGGTTGTTCCAGGTTTATTTTTGCCATTAAATGCATTTTTTTTATAATTTTGTATTTGATTTGATGAAATGAAACTATTTCAAAGAGAGATTGAGATTCAAATCTGAATAAAAAATAAGCAAACAAAAAAAAGTTACAAGTATGTATTAATCAAGACACTTTCCACTATGGAATATTGTCTTTATTAATAAAAAAAGCAAACAAAAAAATTTACAGAAAAAGGAATTTTGAAATTGAATAAAAACTTTTGTATCTGATTTCAATAAAGGGGGTTTGATTTTGATACCTCGATTTGATTGCACGTAGCTTTACTGTCAGGTTGGAGTTGCTGGAACTTCCGTCGGAGTTGCCGGAGCTATACTGTTAGATTGAAGAAATGACAGTGGAATTTCACACATGAAGGATCAAAATTTATATTGTATTCAATTTTTATGTGAGAATAAGTTTAATTGGCATGAAAATGAATCAACCTGCTTTAGTAAATTTTATTTATTGGTATTCTCAACATCACAAAATTAAATTTGGATATGAAAAACCATACACCCAATCATAAACAACAATCTAGTCAAATTATAGGTTTAAATTGTAGGGTATGGTGTATGAGAAATTAAGGTATGGTGCACAAAGAAATTGTCCTGCATAAATTTATCAAATGTATAAATTTTAGTATCAAATGCACAAATTTTAGAGTGGTTCCCACGTTCTTACAAAATTAGAGGTTCTTACTGGAACCCAACCGTATATATATATATATATATATATATATATATATATATATATATATATATATATATATATATATATATATAGTGATAAATAAGTTTGTTTTTAGGTTTGCCCGTGGACAATTTCGACAGTCTTACTAGTGACAATCTATCTTTATCCTTCCTTGATATCTCTTTCTCATTTCTGTAACTTTTATTTTCTAAACATGTATAATGAGAGTAAAAAAAACTGAAACTCGGACCGGTGTCTGTTCCCGAAAACCATGGTTTTATTCTTCGCATAATTTTCTCCTTTTTTTGTTTTATACTCCATTCGTTCCAAATTAAGTGTTCACATTTATTTTTTAATCTCTATCAAAACAAATGTCCATATCCATAAACAGGTAGATATAAATGAGAGAGATACCTTTGAAAGGATGGAGATAGATTGTCACTAGTATGATTGTCGACGGGCAAACCTTAAAACAAACTCATGTATCACCATACGTACTTAAGTAGCTCTCATATATATATATAATATATATATATAATATATAATAATATATATTATATGTTATATTATATATTATATGTATATTATATATATATTATGTATATATATTATATATTGTATATAATATATATACATATTTATATGTATAATATATTATATATATGTATATATATAATATATAGTATATATAATATATATATTATATATATATATATTATATTTATATATATGTTATATATATATATATATATATATATATATATATATATAATGGTCGGAGAGAGTACCACTCATTATGCAGCGCACCTGAAGGTACCACATTTAAAAAAAACTTTTAATTTTTTTTTTCATAAACATGTTTTAGTTAACATTATGAAGATCATATGTAAATTTCACATGCATTCACATCTCCTAGCTCCTAAAAAGTGATGTGAACGTACACTTATATAAATTTGATACATGTGAACGTGCATATATGTGATGCGTGATTTTATGCACTTAGAGTGTTTGAATTTGCATAAAATTTGTATATCATCTGTGTAATTTTAAATAAAATATGTTCATGAAAAAAATTAAAAAAATAACTTTAAAGGGTGGTACCTTCTGGTGCACTGCATAATGGGTGGTACTCACTTGAACCTAAATCTATATACATATACATATATATACACACATACATACATACATATATATATATATATATATATATATATATATATATATATATATATATATATATATATATATATATATATATATTGTAACATCCGACATTAAACCAGGTTAGCATATACGACCTAATCTGTATTTAATAGACAATTATAACCTAATCAGTGATCATTAGAAATTAGTCAAGTGATTAACAAGGTTCATTAGAAAATTCAACTCAATTAGAATCAAATTTATCGGTGCGATGAATCGGGAAATCAATTAATCCGATCATTTACGATATGAAGGATTAATTCAACTAAGTACGTAATTAAATTATGATTGGTAACACTAATCATACACTAATACAATTACTTAACATTAATTATGCAAGACTAAAACAATTCATTAAAACAATGCATCCATAAGTATTTATGAAATTACATAAAAAGGGAAATACAAGAATACATTCTAAATACATTTATACAAAAAAAAACATGTAAAATACATGGAAAATACCTTCACATGGCCAGCCCTCATAGTACACACACACACACACACTTGATTTTCAATTTTATATTAAGAAGACCATGCACCATCTACATCAAATCTCCTTTCTCCATTCTCTTTCATTTCACCATTCTCTTTCAATTCAACCAAGTGTGCACTCAACCTCCATTTGAAAGACCAAGACTTTTCCTATAAATAGAGAGCTTCCCTTTCATTATTTTCACACCAAAATTTCTCTTTTTTCTCTCTCAAAACCGGATCCACACACACACACACACACACACTACAAACATTTTCATTCAAGTGTTCTTGGTCCAAATCTTGCAAGAGTTCCAACTTTTTCTCAATTTCATACTCCTAACACTTCAAAGTAAGTAAATACTAGCTTATTTCATCTTATATTTATATTTATATAAGTCTTGCATAATATATATAATCACCAACAACAACAAGTTTCATAAAAACTCAAGTTTATAAATTTCTAGTTTTTGTTTTTAAGTTGTTTCTTCAAATGTGTTTATAAATATATAAACACATCATATAAGTGTAAATATTATGATAACAAGTGATATATATGTGTTTTATAACTTTTATACAAGTAGTCTTTGAATAAACAACAAGAATCACTAGTTATCTCAAGTTTATAAACTACAGATTTTCGGCAGAAAATTTATATCGACTTTGAAAAATCATAACTAATTCATAACTTAACGAAATGAGTTGATTCTTGTCTCAAAAGTTATATTTATGTATTAACTATAGATCTGGAAGTTTTCATAATTTATTTTGGACTTTAAGACCTCCAGAAATTATTTGGGAAATTGAAAGTTTTACAGCTCAAAAATGGCCAACATAGGGTTTTCAACAAGCTTTTTCCCCAACCTAAACATCTCGAAAAATGGCCGTTCTTGATTCTAAAAATCCTTTGTATATAGTAGTTTAATATCCTAGAAAACCAAAGCCTAAAGCGTTTTGGAGCTTGGTCAAAAACAGCCTCAAAGTAGGCCGAAAAACCTTCGAAAAAGCTGGAAAATTATATATATATATATATATATATATATATATATATATATATATATATATATATATATATATATATATATATATATACATATAAACTTGACGTTTTAAGCGGGTTTTATTTATAAACTTGAAATGTTGGGTGATTTAAGACATAAAAATCTATAAATATATATATTATCATATATTAGAGTTATTAATTCCCTATTATCATTTAGGACTCGATTAAATTCACCCGGTGCATCATCCATCAACTTACAGTAAATAGCATTTTACGCTCGTTTTTGCCATCACACTCACGGTGAGTCCTCATAGCCCGTATTTTCACA
>JAANYP010004121.1:69074-124312 GCA_020465985.1 Centrapalus pauciflorus
AATCTCGTCTTCTCGTTCCCAAGTTTGCGCAGATCCCTTATGGTATTTCCATTGAACTAACACCATTGGAATTTCCTTGTTGCGCAATTTCGAAACCTTATAATCGATTATACGCTCGGGCTCTTCTTCGTATCGCAACTGCTCATCAATTTGTACGTCTTTCCAAGGAATCACAGCTTCAGCGTCAGCTAAACACTTTCAAAGATTACTCACATGAAATACATCATGAATCCCAGACATTTCGGCAGGCAACTTCAATCTGTAGGCTTGCAATCCTACACGCTCGAGAATTTCAAAAGGACCCACAAATCGAGGGCTCAACTTCCCCCGTTTGCCGAACCTTACTATTCCTTTTCTTGGCGAGACTTTCAGCAACACTTTATCTCCAACTTCAAACACAATTGGTTTCCGTCTTCTATCATGATACTTCTTTTGTCTGTCCTGAGAGGTCTGAATCCGCTGTCGAATCAACTGTAGTTGGTCATGGGCTTCTTGCAAAATTGCTGGTCCAGAGATCGGGCGTTCACCTGTTTCCCTCCAACAAGTTGGAGTTCGGCATCGACGTCCGTACAAAAGCTGATATGGAGGCATACCAATAGTCGAGTGATAACTATTGTTATAAGCAAACTCCACAAACGGCAGGTGAGTATCCCAACTTCCACCGAGATCAATCACGCAGGCACGTAACATATCTTCTAAGGTCAAAATCGTTCTCTCACTTTGCCCGTCAGTTTCTGGATGATAAGCGGTGCTCATCTTAAGTTCGGTTCCTAGTCCAATCTGAAAAGCCTTCCAAAAACGAGAAGTAAATCTGCTGTCACGGTCCGATACTATAGACAATGGCACACCATGTCTAGTCACGATTTCCTTTACGTACAATTCAGCTAACTTTTCGAGGCGTTCATCTTCACGTATGGGTAGGAAATGGACTGACTTAGTAAGTCGATCCACTATTACCCATATAGAGTCATGATTCTGCTTAGTCCTGGGCAGCTTCGTCACAAAGTCCATGGTTATGTGGTCCCACTTCCATTCCGGGATTGGCAATGGTTGTAGTTCCCCATACGGCTTCTGATGTTCAGATTTGACTTGTAAACAAGTCATGCAATTTTCTACATATCGTCCCACGTCCTTCTTCATTCCAGGCCACCAATATTCCGTTTTCAAATCTTGGTACATTTTAGTAGAACCAGGATGTACCGAAAATTTTGACATATGAGCCTCCGACAGAATTTGATCACGAATACCTCCTAGTCTGGGAACCCATATTCTATCCAAGAACCGTCTAAGACCACTATTATCAAGAGTCAGCTGGGTCACATAAGTAACCATACGTTCAGATTTCAAGTTCTCATCCCGAATAGCTTCGGTTTGAGCGGCAATAATCGACTCAGGCAAAGCAGACTCCAAAACAACAGAAGTCAAAGCATAACATCGGGTATAATGGTCTGGTCCGGTTTTGCGGCTTAGGGCATCTGCTACAATGTTTGCTTTACCTGGATGGTAAAGGATCTCACAGTCATAGTCTTTAATCAATTCCATAGATCGCCTTTGTCGCATATTCAGCTCTTTCTGGTCAAATATATACTTCAGACTTTTGTGATCGGTATATAACTTGCATCTAGTCCCATACAGATAATGCCGCCAAATCTTCAGTGCAAAGGTCACGGCTGCAAGTTCTAAATCATGCGTCGGATAATTCTTCTCATGCGCCTTTAGCTGCCTTGATGCGTAGGCAATTACTTTATCCCTTTGCATCAACACACAGCCTAATCCCATCTTAGAAGCATCACTATAGACTACAAAATCCTCATTACCCTCAGGTAAGGCCAAAACCGGTGCTTCTACTAGCTTATGTTTCAGAGTCTCAAAGGCTCGATCTTGAGATTCATTCCATTCAAATTTAGCTTCTTTCTTCGTCAGACTAGTTAAAGGCACCGCAATCTTGGAGAAATCACAGATAAATCTTCTGTAATAGCCCGCTAAACCCAAGAAACTTCGAACTTCAGATACGTTTTTCGGCGCTTCCCACTTCTGAACCGCATCAACCTTTGATGGATCTACGGCTATTCCCTCACCCGAGACAATATGTCCTAAAAATTGCACCTGGCGTAACCAGAATTCACATTTGGAGAATTTTGCGTAGAGTCGCTCCTTTCGTAACAATTCTAGCAATTCTCGCAAATGCATCGCATGATCAGATTCAGACTTGGAGTAAATCAAGATGTCATCAATGAAGACTATCACTGATTTATCCAGCATTGGTCTACATACTCTATTCATAAGGTCCATAAATGCTGCCGGGGCATTTGTGAGACCGAACGGCATTACTAAGAATTCAAAATGGCCATACCGAGTACGAAATGCAGTCTTCGGTACGTCAGACTCAAATACTTTGATCTGATGATATCCAGATCGGAGATCAATCTTTGAAAAAATAACTAGCCCCTTGCAGTTGATCAAACAAGTCATCAATTCTAGGCAGAGGGTATCGGTTCTTAATAGTTACCTTATTTAACTCCCGATAATCGATACACATGCGAAAGGTACCATCCTTCTTCTTAACGAAAAGAACCGGAGCACCCCAAGGAGAAGTACTCGGACGAATAAACCCTTTTTCCAATAATTCCTGCAACTGACTCATCATTTCCTTCAATTTCATTCGGAGCAAGTCGGTAAGGGGCTTTCGCGATAGGAGCAGCACCCGGTACAAGGTCAATATGGAATTCGATTTGACGATCTGGTGGCAAACCGGAGATGTCATCCGGGAACACGTCAGGGAAATCTCTAACTACAGGTACATCAGACACGGTCTTTTAAACTTCCTTATCATCTAAGGCATATGCTAAATAGGCGGCACAACCTTTGGTTAGGCACTTTCGGGCTTTCATTACAGAAATGAGACCTAAATCTCGAGTCTTTCAATCGCCATAAACATAACGTTCACTTCCTTCGGGGGTTCTAATTCTAATTATCCTTTTAGCACAAAGGATTTCAGCATTATTCGTCATAAGCCAGTCCATTCCTATAATAACATCGAATTCTCTAATCCACATCGGTATCAGGTCAACGTCCGAGGAGAGGTCATCAATCACTAGCTTACAGGAACGAAAGATTCTATTCACAGTCACAAAATCCGAGCTAGCAGTTTCTATGTCTAAGGGTGCAGGTAGCATCACAGGGGCAAAATCAAACTGTTTAGCAAACTTTTCAGACACATACGACAGATTAGAGCCAGAGTCAAATAAGATTAAGGCAGGCATATCATTAACAAGAAATGTACCCGTGACGACGTCAGCAGTCTCTTTTGCCTCTTCGGCTGTCATCTGGAAAGATCTCGGTTGATTCCTCGGGGCAGAAGAACCTTTGACTGATTGCTGAGGTGAAGATGTAGGCGGAGGAACAAATCGGGGTCGGGTATAGTCTTTAGCATGATGCCCCAACGTGATGCAGTTTCGGCAAGCCTCACTGCGCCTGGGACATTCTGACCTATCGTGACCGCTCTGCCTACAGCAATAGCACTTAACGAACGCAGGATCGCACTTTCCTTCATGAATCTGCTTGCAGCGAGGACAAGCAGGCTTTGGTGTCGAGGTCACAACATACGACTTAGCTTTCTTGTAAGACTGCTTATCTCCCTTCTTCGAACTTTCACTCTTCCTTTCCATTCTCTCCTTCCCAGCTTTCTCAGATTTTTCCTTCTTACTAGATTTAGCAATAAAAGGACACGCTCGCTCAGGATAGATTTCAAGTTCACCTACCCTAGCAATTTCAACCGCTTCGATATAACTTCTCGGTCTGCCAGACTTCACAAACTTCCGAATTTCTCGATCCAAACCATCCACAAACAAATCTCTTCTCCTTTCGTCGGTATCAACAGGGTGATCAGATAATAGCGAGAGCCTGGTAAATTCCAGCTCATAGTCCGTCACGGATCTTGTACCTTGCTGAAAAGATAGCAGGGTTTTCTCCATCTGGCGCTTAACATCCTGGGGGCAGTATTTTTCTTTCAGATGAATCTTAAATTGATCCCAAGTAATGGATTTCTCCATTGCTTCAGACATGGGATTCGTAATTGACTTCCACCAACGGCCAGCTCCATCTTCCAACATTCCCGTCGCAAATGTCACCTTATCTTCTTCATTACACTTGGAGAGTTTAAACGCTTTCTCCACATTCGCGACCCAGTCCATAGCTTTAACAGGATCAGATGACCCCGCAAACGTACGAGCTCCACACTTCTTGAAATCGACAAACGTACAGTCACGTCCTACCTTAACGTGATGGTCGGAAGAGTCAGTCTCACTTTCATCAGAGGACACATGCCTATGTTTCCTCTTCCTGTCTTTCTTCGGCTTCGCTAACATTTCTTCCCTATGCTTCAGTTCTAATTCCTGTAACTTAAGTTCTCGCAACCTAAGTTCTTCTTCACGGCGCTTAAATTCCATTTCACGCAGGTTTACTTCGTCAGTCTGCATCACTGCTTTACCCTTGGTCAACAAATCCTTAATCTCCCTAGATCGGTCTTCAACTGCCATATCAGTCTGTAATCGATTCCTATCCATCATAAGCTGCATCTGCCTACGGTTATCCTCATTCAACTTATGAACGAGATCAATCAATTGAGCCTGTTGAGGAGGCACAGGGGTGGCAGTACTACTTGAGTCATTAGCAGTATTTTCGGGGTCAGTGCCTAAGTCCTCTACATGAACAGATTCTTTGTGTTGATCAGCTGCAGCATCAGCAGCTTTATCAATCCTTGAGGAACCGGCAACAGTCGGATTCTTATCAGCCATTGGCTGAAAATATAAAGGAAATAGCTATTATTTCCTGATTCAAATAAGCACAATTCGAGTCATAATACCTACGTCAGATAATCATATCTAAATTCATAGATATGAAGGCAGTTAATCAGTCTCACAAAGTCAAGTCAAAGTCAAGCAGTCAATCCTTCCCCCATCCTATCAGTCATCATTTGCCTATCTTAGGTCAAGTTGTGTGGGTAGTCCTTTACTAATTAAGTTACCCTAGGCCTCGGTGACTTGTTCGGGAATTCAGAGTCACATAGTCCATACCATACCAGTAGTTTAAGTATCGGGTGGCCAATCCGATGATTAAACTGCTGCTCTGATACAACTTTGTAACATCCAAGTTTCCACAAACAGTACACGTCATAATATTTCATTTGATTAAGTAATAAATATTACTAATTGTTTGATACCACAGGTCCATCAGCATGAATACTTAATTACAACAATATATTAAAATCAAATGATGGTCTAACTAGCTTCTAAATCTTCAATCAGAGTGCGGAAGACTGAACAAGCTACCCGAGACCGCATCATCTTTTCAAAATAGGCGTCATCAAAAGTCCAAAAGTCTGCTATTCATCAAATGTCCAGAATCACTTAGCCTGGGACGAACTACCTGCTAGGGTCTTGCCTTTATCAACTTTTCCTGTAAAAGAGTTGTCATGACAGAGTAAGCTAACAATGCTTAGTGAGTTAACAGAGTTCCATTAGTTACCACACACATATAACATACTATCAGATCCTGTCGGCAACACGTCAGAGACGGCAAAAAGGTTGGGAGACAACCCAGTCGGTATTCCCATGTGTAAGGCCGAAGCCCTACGGGAAGTGTATGGAAACAAGTCAAATAGGAAAGGAATCTGCAGAATTCCCTCCTGTGAATGGAGATCTCACATTCGGTCCTGTCGGATAATGCAATATGCAGCGGCAAATATTTATACAGTCAAGTAAGCAATAAGCATGATACGTATTTACATAAAATGTAAAAGTGAACATGCAATCAAGGCAATTCAAGTGTCTAGCTTCAGTAATGTCAAAAGTACGTTTCTATGATACAATATAGTATTAAAGAAACATGCAGCAACAGTCAGAAGTTTCCATACAGTCAATACATTCACCAATAAGTATCGAAATATATGCAAGTAATTAATGAAATCTGTCACTCACAGTAGTCCTTAGTCAGATAGTGCTTAACGAATTAAGCTGTTCAGTTTACTCTGTCAAATCGGCGGTTTCCTGCATTTCAGTTTCAAGTCTGGCATATTAATGTCAAGTCTGTGACATAATCTATATAACCCTAGTTATATATTCAGGTTATTGTCAATTCTGGCTGTCGAGTCTGAGGTAGTTCCTATCGTCCCAAGGTGAGTCTTATTCTTAACAGATTAATATGATACCTAATTACACATATGTGTGGCCTTGAAACGAGGCCAATCATATTACTAACTAGGTGAATCATGACATACGTTTTCTAAGAGTTCATTCAGTGTCTGTTAATTTATTTGTGCATAGAAATAGATATGCATCTTGAACTTGTGAGTTTAATCAATATCAAAAGATACCTTTAATACAATAGGTTGTTTAATTAACTTAATCTGATTTTGGAATTAATCTTGGACTTGAAATGGCAATCAGATTCGAAATACAAGGATTAGATTCGAACACCTCTCATTCGAATCTAATGGTTTAGATTCGAAGCACATACAAAATAGATTCTAGGGAATAGATTTGACTAGGTTAAATTCGAATTAGTGAAATAGATTCAAGCCATCCATAGATTCGAACCATACATAGATTCGAACCATACATAGATTCGAACCATACACACAATTCGAGTCTAGGTGATTAGATTCGAAACTACACACCCTCGAGTCTAAGGAGATAGAATCGAAGCATAGCCATTCGAATCTAAGAGTTTAGATTCGAAATTCACTCATTCGAGTCTGATCATAAATCACTCGAATCTGTTCTATATGTTCAACGATTTTCCAGGTCTTTAACTACGAAACTTGAACAAAAATGAGGAAAAATAGATACTAACCTTCGTCCAAGCTATATCCTTCGACTATAGATGATTTCCAAGCAAAAACAAGTCCTAAATGGGAGCAAATCAGCTTCAAATAAAGGGAATATGAGCAAACTCGAATTTGCTCTTTCAAAACCGAACCAAAATACAGAAAAGGGGTCGATCTTACCTCAAATTCGGACGAAATCAAGCATGCAATGACAGAATATTGTAGAGCTTGACGATCTCTATCCGTTGACGTATAAATCACAAGGATCCGACGGTTCGTTTAGGAGAAATTCTAGAGAGAAGGTGAAGGTGTAGAGAGAGAAGGAGAGAGTTCTAGATTTTCCAAACCATGGAAATGAGGAGGAATACCCTATTTATAGGGAAATTGGGAAAAATCAGATTTTCTACTGAATTATCCGGAATTGACCAACTTTATTTCCCAACAATCCGATTTGCATATTTGTCTTTTAGTCACATTTTTATTCATTTTAGTCCGTTTCGTCACTTTCAGTCTTTAATTTGTCATTTAGCTGAATTTTAATTATTAATTTTATTTCAGCTAATTTTGGGCAACTTTTCATAATTAATTATAACTTAATCTAATTAACTATTTAAGATTCATGTTTTCAGTTAATTACTAATATTTGGATAAAATTGCTTTATTATCAAAAGTCTGATGCTGTAATTTCTATTTAATAAATTACGGGCTGTTACAGCTCAGGACCGCTGTGAGTGACAGATTGAATTACTTACTCGCATATGTATCGGTACTGATTGGTGATTGTTACTGACTTGTATGGAAACATTTGTTGCTGCTTGTTCCATGATTACTTAATTTTAAGTTAGGAACATATGATAGACACAGATGAAACTGGACAACTGCTGCTGCATGTTCCTTGATTACTTGCACTGCTCACGACCGCTGTGAGTGACAGATTGCATTACTTACGTAGATATGTTTCGGCACTTATTGGTGATTGTTACTGACTTGAATGGAAACATTTGCTGCTGCTTGTTCCTTGATTACTTAATTGTATGCTAGGAACGTATGATAGACACCGCTGAAACTGTACAAGTGTTGTTGCATGTTCCTTGATTACTTGCATTGTTCAGGACCGCTATGAGTTATAGATTGCATTACTTACTTGCATATGTTTCGGTACTTATTGGTGATAGATACTGACTTGTATGGAAACATCTGATGCTGCTTATTCCATGATTACTTAATTGTATGCTAGGAAAGTATGATAGACGCTGCTGAAATTGGACAACTGCTACCGCATGTTCCTTGATTACTTGCACTGCTCAGGACCGCTGTGAGTGACAGATTGCTTTACTTACTTCCATATGTTTCGGTACTTATTGGTGATTGTTACTGACTTGAATGGAAACATCTGTTGCTGCTTGTTCCTTGATTACTTAATTGTACGCTAGGAACGTATGATAGACACTGCTGAAACTGGACAACTGTTGATGCATGTTCCTTGATTACTTGCATTGCTCAGGACCGCTATGAGTGACAAATTGCATTACTTACTTGCATATGTTTCGGTACTTATTAGTGATTGTTACTGACTCGTATGGAAACATCTGCAGCTGCATGTTCCTTGATTACTTAATTGTATGCTAGGACGTATGATAGACACTGCTGAAACTGGACAACTATTGATGCATGTTCCTTGATTACTTGCATTGCTCAGGACCGTTATGAGTGACAGATTGCATTATCACTTGCATATGTGTAACGGCCCGAAATTATATTTTGGATTATAAAGCAAATTTTATCCAATTATTAGTAATTAGCTGATAATGTGAATCTGAAATAATTAATTATATTAAGTTATAATTAATTATGATAAGTTGCCCAAAATTTAGTTGAAATTAAGTTATTAATTAAAACTCAGCTAAATGACAATTTAATGACTGAAAATAACGAAACTGACTAAAATGAGTTAAAAATTGACTAAAAGACAATTGTTGCAGATTTAGAACTTCTTTGCTAATATTTGCATCTGAAATGCAAATCGGTTTGTGGGGAAATAAAAGTTGGACAATTTCGGAAAATTCAGTAGAATATCTGATTTTCCCTATTTCCCTATAAATAGGAGCTTCACTCCTCACTTTTTAAAGTTTGGAAAGTTGCTTCTCCTTCTCTCTCTACACTCTCCTCCTTCTCTCTAGTTTTTCTTCAAATCGAACTGTCGGATTCTCGTGTTACATACGCCATTGGATAGAGATCGTCGAGTTCTTCGCGAATCTACCATTTCGTGTTTGATTTCGTCCGAATTTGAGGTAAGATCGACCGTTTTTCTGACTTTTGGCTCGGTTTTGAAGAGCATTTTCGAATCTGTTCATTTTTCCTTCATTTGAAGCTGATTTGCCCTCGTTTAGGACCTGTTCTTGCTTGGAAATCATCCATAGTCGAAGGTTTTAGCTTGGACGAAGGTTAGTGATTATTTTTCCCTCATTTTTGTTCAAGTTTCGTAGTTAAAACCTGGAAAACTATTGAACTCGTAAGAACAGACTCGAGATCTTCTTATTTAGACTCGAATGGTGATTGAATTCGAATCTAATCCCTAGATTCGAAGGGATGATGATTCGAATCTAATCTCCTTAGAGTTTATTATGTGTGTCTCGAATCTAATGTGTGTCTCGAATCTAATGTGTGTCTCGAATCTAATGTGTGTCTCGAATCTGAGTGTATGTCTCGAATCTGTTTGTTGCCTTCGAATCTATGAGTATTTCGAATCTATAGATTCGAATTATACTCTATTCGAATCTATCTCCTTTAAATTCGAATCTGATCCTATTCCAAGTCTAAGATTAATTTCCAAAATCAGATTAAATTATTAATCATCCTAAGGAAATTGAAAGTATTGTTTGATTATGCTAAAACTCTCAAGTTCAAGATGCATACCTATTATATACACAAATTAATTAATTGACTCTGTGTAAACCCTTAGAAATTGTATATCATGTTTCACCTTGCTAGTATTACGATTGGCTCTGTTCCAAGGCCACACATCTATAAGTAGATGAATCGTATTAATCTGATAAGAATAGACTCACCTTGGGACGATAGGAACTACCTCGGACTCGACAGCCAAAATTGACAAAAACCTGAACATGTAACTAGGGTTATTTAGATTATGACTCAGACTTGACATTAATATGCCAGACTTGAAACTGAAATGCAGGAACCCGTCGTCTTGACAGAGTAAACTGAACTGCTTAACTCGTTAAGCATTATCTGACTTCGGACCACTGTGAGTGACAGATTTCATTTATTACTTGCATATATTTCGATACTTATCGGAGAATGTATTGACTGTATGGAAACTACTGATTGATTGCTGCATGTTTCTTTAATACTATATTGTATCATAGAAATGTATGTTGCCATTACTGAAATAGACACTTGCAATGCCTTGATTGCATGTTCACTTTTACATTTTTATGTAAATACGCAACATGCTTACTGCTTACTTGACTGTTTATATACTTGCCGTTGCATATTGCATCATCCGACCGGACCGAATGTGAGATCTCCATTCACAGGGGGGAATTCTGCAGATTCCTTTCCCATCTGACTTGTTTCCATACACTTCCCGTAGGGCTTCGGCCTTACATATGGGAATACTGACCGGGTTGTCTCCCAACCTAATTACCGTCTCTGACGTGTTGACCGACAGGATCTGATAGTATGTTATATATGTGTGTGGTATTTAGTGGAACTCTGTTAACTCACTAAGCTTTGTAGCTTACTCTGTCATGACAACTCCTTTTCAGGAAAAGCTGATAAAGCAAGATCATAGCAGGTAGTTCATCCCAGGCTAAGTGAATCTGGATTTTGATGAATAGCAGACCTTGGACTTTTGATGATGCCTATTTTGTAAAGACGATGCGGTCTCGGGTAGCTTGTTCAGTCTTCCGCACTCTGATTGAAGATTTAGAAGCTAGTTAGACCACCATTTGATCTTTAAATTATTGTTGTAATTAAGTATTTTGCTGATGGGCCTGTGGTATCAAACAATTAATATTATTTATGAAATGAAATATTATGACGTGTATTGTTTGTGGAAAATTGGATGTTACAAAGTTGGTATCAGAGCAGCAGTTTAATCATCGGATTGGCCACCCGATACTTAAACTACTGGTATGGTATGGACTATGTGACTCTGAATTCCCGAACAAGTCACCGAGGCCTAGGGTAACCTAATTAGTAAAAGACTACCCACACAATTTGACCTAAGATAGGCAAATGATGACTGATAGGATGGGAAGGGATTGACTGCTTAATACTGACTTGACCTTGACTTGACTTTGACTTGACTTTGTATCTGCCTGATTGACTGACTGCCTTCATATCTATAAATTTAGATATGATTATCTGATGTAGGAATTATGACTTGAATTGTGCTTATTGAATCAGGAAATAATAGCTATTTCCTTTATAATTTTTTTTCAGCCAATGGCTGATAAGAATCCGACTGTTGCCGGTTCCTCAAGGGTTGATAAAGCTGCTGATGCTGCAGCTGATCAACACAAAGAATCTGTTCACGTAGAGGACTTAGGCACTGACCCTGAGAACACTTTTAATGACTCAAGCAGTACTGCCACCCCTGTGCCTCCCCAGCAGGCTCAATTGATTGACCTCGTTCATAAGTTGAATGAGGATAACCGTAGGCAAATGCAGCTTATGATGGATAGGAACCGACTGCAGACTGATATGGCAGTTGAAGACAGATTTAGGGAGATTAAGGATCTGTTGACCAAGGGTAAAGCAGTGATGCAGACTGATGAAGTTAACCAGCGTGAAATGGAATTTAAGCGCCGTGAAGAAGAACTTAGGTTGCGGGAACTTAAGTTACAAGAATTAGAACTGAAGCATAAGGAAGAAATGTTAGCAAAGCCAAAGAAAGACAGGAAGAGGAAGCATAGACATGTGTCCTCTGATGAAAGTGAGACTGACTCTTCTGACCATCACGTTAAGGTAGGACGTGAGTGTACGTTTGTTGATTTCAAAAAGTGTGGAGCTCGTACGTTTGCGGGGTCATCTGATCCTGTTAAGGCTATGGACTGGGTCGCGAATGTGGAGAAAGCGTTTAAACTCTCCAAGTGTAATGAGGAAGACAAGGTGACGTTTGCAACGGGAATGTTGGAAGATGGAGCTGGCCGCTGGTGGAAGTCGATTACAAATCCCATGTCTGAAGCAATGGAGAAATCCATTACTTGGGAACAATTTAAGATTCATTTGAAGGAGAAATACTGCCCTCAGGATGTTAAGCGCCAGATGGAGAAAACCCTGCTATCGTTTCAGCAAGGTACAAAGTCCGTAACAGATTATGAGCTGGAATTTACCAGGCTCTCACTATTATCTGATCACCCCGTTGATACTGACGAAAGGAGAAGGGATTTGTTTGTGGATGGTCTGGATCGAGAAATCCGGAAGTTTGTGAAGTCCGGCAGACCGAAAAGTTATATTGAGGCAGTGGAAATTGCTAGGGTAGGTGAGCTTGAAATCTATCCTGAGCGCGCATGTCCTTTCATTGCCAAATCTAATAAGAAGGAAAAATCTGAGAAAGTTGAAAGGAAGTATGAAAGTTCGAAGAAGGGAGATAAGCAGTCTTCCATGAAAGCTAAGTCGTATGCTGTGACCTCGACGCCAAAACCTGCTTGTCCTCGCTGCAAGCAAGTTCACGAAGGGAAATGCGATCCTGCGTTCGTTAAGTGTTACTGCTGTAAACAGAATGGTCATGATCGATTAGAATGTCCCAGACGCAATGAGGCTTGTCGAAACTGCATTACGTTGGGGCACCATGCTAAAGACTGTACCCGACCCCGATTTGTTCCACCGCCTGCATCTTCACCTCAGCAATCAGTTAAGGGTTCCTCTGCTCCGAGGAATCAACCGAGAGCTTTCCAGATGACAGCCGAAGAGGCGAAAGAGACTGCTGACGTCGTCACGGGTACATTTCTTGTTAATGATATGCCTGCCTTAATCTTGTTTGACTCTGGTTCTAATTTGTCTTATGTGTCCGAAAGGTTTGCTAGGCAGTTTGATTTTGCCCCTGTGATGTTACCTACACCCTTAGACGTAGAAACTGCTAGCTCGAACTTCGTGACTGTGAATAGAGTCTTTCGTTCCTGTAAGCTGGTGATTGATGACTTTTCCTCGGACGTTGACCTGATACCGATGTGGATTAGGGAGTTCGATGTTATTATAGGAATGGACTGGCTAATGATGAACAACGCTGAAATCCTTTGTGCAAAAAGGATAATTAGAATTAGAACCCCCGAAGGAAGTGAACGTTATGTTTATGGCGATAGAAAGACTCGAGATTTAGGTCTCATTTCTGTAATGAAAGCCCGGAAGTGCCTAACCAAAGGTTGTGCCGCCTTTTTAGCATATGCCTTAGATAATAAGGAAATTAAAAAGACCGTGTCCGATGTGCCTGTAGTTCGAGATTTCCCTGACGTGTTCCCGGATGACATCTCTGGTTTGCCACCAGATCGTCAAATCGAATTCCATATTGACCTTGTACCGGGTGCTGCTCCTATCGCGAAAGCCCCTTACCGTCTCGCTCCGAATGAAATGAAGGAAATGATGAGTCAGTTGCAGGAATTACTGGAAAAAGGGTTTATTCGTCCGAGTACTTCTCCTTGGGGTGCTCCGGTTCTTTTCGTTAAGAAGAAGGATGGTACCTTTCGCATGTGTATAGATTATCGGGAGCTGAATAAAGTAACAATCAAGAACCGATACCCTTTACCTAGAATTGACGATTTGTTTGATCAACTGCAAGGGGCTAGCTACTTCTCAAAGATCGATCTCCGATCTGGTTATCATCAACTCAAAGTATTTGAGTCTGACGTACCGAAGACTGCATTTCGCACTCGTTACGGTCATTTTGAGTTTCTTGTAATGCCGTTCGGTCTCACAAATGCCCCGACAGCATTTATGGACCTCATGAATAGAGTATGTAGACCAATGCTGGATAAATCAGTGATAGTCTTCATTGATGACATCTTGATTTACTCCAAATCTGAATCTGATCATGCGATGCATTTGCGAGAATTGTTAGAATTGTTACGAAAAGAACGACTCTATGCAAAATTCTCCAAATGTGAATTTTGGTTACGCCAAGTGCAGTTTTTAGGGCATATTGTCTCCGGTGAGGGAATAGCCGTAGATCCGTCAAAGGTTGAGGCGGTTCAGAAGTGGGAAGCGCCGAAAAATGTATCTGAAGTTCGGAGTTTCTTGGGTCTTGCGGGTTATTACAGAAGATTTATCCGTGATTTCTCCAAGATTGCGGTGCCTTTAACCAGCCTGACGAAGAAAGAAGTCAAGTTTGAATGGAATGAACCTCAAGATCGAGCCTTTGAGACTCTGAAATGTAAGCTAGTAGAAGCGCCGATTTTGGCCTTACCTGAGGGTAATGATGATTTTGTAGTCTATAGTGATGCATCTAAGATGGGATTAGGCTGTGTACTGATGCAAAGGGATAAAGTAATTGCCTACGCATCAAGGCAGCTAAAGGCGCATGAAAAGAATTACCCGACGCATGACTTGGAACTTGCAGCCGTGACTTTCGCACTGAAGATTTGGCGGCATTATCTGTATGGGACTAGATGCAAGTTATATACCGATCACAAAAGTCTGAAGTATATATTTGACCAGAAAGAGCTGAATATGCGACAAAGGCGATCTATGGAATTGATTAAAGACTATGACTGTGAAATCCTTTACCATCCTGGTAAAGCAAACATTGTAGCAGACGCCCTAAGTCGCAAAACCGGACAAGACCATTATTCCCGATGTTATGCCTTGACTCCTGTTGTATTGGAGTCTGCTTTGCCTGAATCGATTATTGCCGCTCAAACCGAAGCCATTCGGGATGAGAACTTGAAATCTGAACGCATGGTTACTTATGTGACCCAGCTGACTCTTGATAATCGTGGTCTTAGACGGTTTTTGGATAGAATATGGGTTCCCAGACTAGGAGGTATTCGGGATCGAATTCTGTCGGAAGCTCATATGTCGAAATTCTCGATACACCCTGGTTCTACCAAAATGTATCAAGATTTGAGGACGGAATATTGGTGGCCTGGAATGAAGAAGGACGTGGGGCGATATGTAGAAAATTGTATGACTTGCTTACAAGTCAAATCTGAACATCAGAAGCCGTATGGGGAACTGCAACCATTGCCAATTCCGGAATGGAAGTGGGACCACATAACCATGGACTTTGTGACGAAGCTGCCAAGGACAAAGCGGAATCATGACTCTATATGGGTAATAGTGGATCGACTTACTAAGTCAGCCCATTTCCTACCCATACGTGAAGATGAACGCCTCGAAAAGTTAGCTGAATTGTACGTAAAAGAAATTGTGACTAGACATGGTGTGCCATTGTCTATAGTATCTGACCGTGACAGCAGATTTACTTCACGTTTTTGGAAGGCTTTTCAGACTGGACTAGGAACCGAACTCAAGATGAGCACCGCTTACCATCCAGAAACTGATGGGCAAAGCGAGAGGACAATTTTGACCCTAGAAGATATGTTACGTGCCTGTGTAATTGATCTCGGTGGAAGTTGGGATACTCACCTGCCGTTTGTGGAGTTTGCATATAACAATAGTTATCACTCGACTATTGGTATGCCTCCATATCAGTTTTTGTACGGACGTCGATGCAGAACTCCAACCTGTTGGAGGGAAACAGGTGAACGCCCGATCTCTGGACCAGCAATTCTGCAAGAAGCCCATGATCAGCTACAATTGATTCGGCAGCGGATACAGACTTCTCAAGACAGACAAAAGAAGTATCATGATAGAAGACGTAAGCCGATTGCGTTTGAAGTTGGAGATAAAGTGTTGCTGAAAGTTTCGCCAAGAAAAGGAATAGTAAGGTTCGGCAAACGGGGGAAGTTGAGCCCTCGATTTGTGGGTCCTTTTGAAATTCTCGAGCGTATAGGATTGCAAGCCTACAGACTAAAGCTGCCTGCCGAAATGATTGGGATTCATGATGTATTTCATGTGAGTAACCTTCGAAAGTGTCTAGCTGACGCTGAAGCCGTGATTCCTTGGAAAGACGTGCAATTAGATGAGCAGTTGCGGTACGAAGAAGAGCCTGAGCGTATACTCGACCATAAAGTTTCGAAATTGCGTAGCAAGGAAATCCCAATGGTGTTAGTTCAATGGAAATATCATAAGGGATCTGCGCAAACTTGGGAACGAGAAGACGAGATTAGGCAGAAGTATCCGAAGTTATTTCTGTCTTAGTTAATTCCGAGGACGGAATTAATTTAACGGGGGAAGATTGTAACGGCCCGAAATTATATTTTTGGATTATAAAGCAAATTTTATCCAATTATTAGTAATTAGCTGATAATGTGAATCTGAAATAATTAATTATATTAAGTTATAATTAATTATGATAAGTTGCCCAAAATTTAGTTGAAATTAAGTTATTAATTAAAACTCAGCTAAATGACAATTTAATGACTGAAAATAACGAAACTGACTAAAATGAGTTAAAAATTGACTAAAAGACAATTGTTGCAGATTTAGAACTTCTTTGCTAATATTTGCATCTGAAATGCAAATCGGTTTGTGGGGAAATAAAAGTTGGACAATTCCGGAAAATTCAGTAGAATATCTGATTTTCCCTATTTCCCTATAAATAGGAGCTTCACTCCTCACTTTTCAAAGTTTGGAAAGTTGCTTCTCCTTCTCTCTCTACACTCTCCTCCTTCTCTCTAGTTTTTCTTCAAATCGAACCGTCGGATTCTCGTGTTACATACGCCATTGGATAGAGATCGTCGAGTTCTTCGCGAATCTACCATTTCGTGTTTGATTTCGTCCGAATTTGAGGTAAGATCGACCGTTTTTCTGACTTTTGGCTCGGTTTTGAAGAGCATTTTCGAATCTGTTCATTTTTCCTTCATTTGAAGCTGATTTGCCCTCGTTTAGGACCTGTTCTTGCTTGGAAATCATCCATAGTCGAAGGTTTTAGCTTGGACGAAGGTTAGTGATTATTTTTCCCTCATTTTTGTTCAAGTTTCGTAGTTAAAACCTGGAAAACTATTGAACTCGTAAGAACAGACTCGAGATCTTCTTATTTAGACTCGAATGGTGATTGAATTCGAATCTAATCCCTAGATTCGAAGGGATGATGATTCGAATCTAATCTCCTTAGAGTTTATTATGTGTGTCTCGAATCTAATGTGTGTCTCGAATCTAATGTGTGTCTCGAATCTAATGTGTGTCTCGAATCTGAGTGTATGTCTCGAATCTGTTTGTTGCCTTCGAATCTATGAGTATTTCGAATCTATAGATTCGAATTATACTCTATTCGAATCTATCTCCTTTAAATTCGAATCTGATCCTATTCCAAGTCTAAGATTAATTTCCAAAATCAGATTAAATTATTAATCATCCTAAGGAAATTGAAAGTATTGTTTGATTATGCTAAAACTCTCAAGTTCAAGATGCATACCTATTATATACACAAATTAATTAATTGACTCTGTGTAAACCCTTAGAAATTGTATATCATGTTTCACCTTGATAGTATTACGATTAGCTCTGTTCCAAGGCCACACATCTATAAGTAGATGAATCGTATTAATCTGATAAGAATAGACTCACCTTGGGACGATAGGAACTACCTCGGACTCGACAGCCAAAATTGACAAAAACCTGAACATAGGGTTATTTAGATTATGACTCAGACTTGACATTAATATGCCAGACTTGAAACTGAAATGCAGGAACCCGTCGTCTTGACAGAGTAAACTGAACTGCTTAACTCGTTAAGCATTATCTGACTTCGGACCACTGTGAGTGACAGATTTCATTTATTACTTGCATATATTTCGATACTTATCGGTGAATGTATTGACTGTATGGAAACTACTGATTGATTGCTGCATGTTTCTTTAATACTATATTGTATCATAGAAATGTATGTTGCCATTACTGAAATAGACACTTGCAATGCCTTGATTGCATGTTCACTTTTACATTTTTATGTAAATACGCAACATGCTTACTGCTTACTTGACTGTTTATATACTTGCCGTTGCATATTGCATCATCCAACCGGACCGAATGTGACATCTCCATTCACAGGGGGGAATTCTGCAGATTCCTTTCCCATCTGACTTGTTTCCATACATTTCCCGTAGGGCTTCGGCCTTACATATGGGAATACTGACCGGGTTGTCTCCCAACCTAATTACCGTCTCTGACGTGTTGACCGACAGGATCTGATAGTATGTTATATATGTGTGTGGTATTTAGTGGAACTCTGTTAACTCACTAAGCTTTGTAGCTTACTCTGTCATGACAACTCCTTTTCAGGAAAAGCTGATAAAGGCAAGATCATAGCAGGTAGTTCATCCCAGGCTAAGTGAATCTGGATTTTGATGAATAGCAGACCTTGGACTTTTGATGATGCCTATTTTGTAAAGACGATGCGGTCTCGGGTAGCTTGTTCAGTCTTCCGCACTCTGATTGAAGATTTAGAAGCTAGTTAGACTACCATTTGATCTTTAAATTATTGTTGTAATTAAGTATTTTGCTGATGGGCCTGTGGTATCAAACAATTAATATGATTTATGAAATGAAATATTATGACGTGTATTGTTTGTGGAAAATTGGATGTTACAATATGTTTCGGTACTTATTGGTTATTGTTACTGACTTGTATGGAAACATCTGCTGCTGCTTGTTCCATGATTACTTAATTGTATGTTAGGAACGTATGATAGACACTGATGAAACTGGACAACTGCTGCTGCATGTTCCTTGATTACTTGCATTGCTCCGGACCGCTGTGAGTGACAGATTGCATAGACTCTGCTGAAACTGGACAATTGCGGCTGCATGTTCCTTGATCACTTGCACTGCTCAGGACCGCTGTGAGTGACAGATTGCATTACTTACTTGCATATGTTTCGGTACTTATTGGTGATTGTTACTGAATTGTATGAAACATCTGATGCACTCTGTTCCTTGATTACTTAATTGTATGCTAGTAACGTATGATAGACACTGCTGTAAGTGGACAACTGCTGCTGCATGTTCTCTGTTACTTGCATTGCTTAGGACCGTTGTGAGTGACAGATTGCATTACTTACTTGCATATGTTTCGGTAGTTATTGGTGATTGATACTGACTTGTATGGAACCATCTGCTGCTTCTTGTTCCATGATTACTTAATTGTATGCTAGAAACGTATGATAGACACTGCTGAAACTGGACAACTGTTGTTGCATGTTCCTTGATTACTTGCACTGCTCAGGACCGCTGTGAGTGACAGATTGCATTACTTACTTGCATATGTTTCGGTACTTATTGGTGATTGATACTGACTTGTATGGAAACATCTGCTGCTGCTTGTTCCTTGATTACATAATTGTATGCTAGGAACATATGATAGACTCTGCTGAAACTGGACAATTGCTGCTGCATGTTCCTTGATTACTTGCACTGCTCAGGACCGCTGTGAGTGACAGATTGAATTACTTACTCGCATATGTATCGGTACTGATTGGTGATTGTTACTGACTTGTATGGAAACATTTGTTGCTGCTTGTTCCATCATTACTTAATTTTAAGTTAGGAACATATGATAGACACAGATGAAACTGGACAACTGCTGCTGCATGTTCCTTGATTACTTGCACTGCTCAAGCCGCTGTGAGTGACAAATTGCATTACTTACTTGCATATGTTTCGGTACTTATTGGTGATTGATACTGACTTGTATGGAAGCATCTGCTGCTTCTTGTCCATGATTACTTAATTGTATGCTAGGAACGTATGATAGACACTGCTGAAACTGGACAACTGCTGTTGCATGTTCCTTGATTACTTGCACTGCTCAGGACCGCTATGAGTGACAGATTGCATTACTTACTTAGATATGTTTCAGCACTTATTGGTGATTGTTACTGACTTGAATGGAAACATTTGCTACTGCTTGTTCCTTGATTACTTAATTGTATGCTAGGAACGTATGATAGACACCGCTGAAACTGTACAAGTGTTGTTGCATGTTCCTTGATTACTTGCATTGTTCAGGACCGCTATGAGTTATAGATTGCATTACTTACTTGCATATGTTTCGGTACTTATTGGTGTTAGATACTGACTTGTATGGAAACATCTGATGCTGCTTATTCCATGATTACTTAATTGTATGCTAGGAAAGTATGATAGACGCTGCTGAAATTGGACAACTGCTATCGCATGTTCCTTGATTACTTGCACTGCTCAGGACCGCTGTGAGTGACAGATTGCATTACTCACTTCCATATGTTTCGGTACTTATTGGTGATTGTTACTGACTTGAATGGAAACATCTGTTGCTGCTTGTTCCTTGATTACTTAATTGTACACTAGGAACGTATGATAGACACTGCTGAAACTGGACAACTGTTGATGCATGTTCCTTGATTACTTGCATTGCTCAGGACCGCTATGAGTGACAAATTGCATTACTTACTTGCATATGTTTCGGTACTTATTAGTGATTGTTACTGACTTGTATGGAAACATATGCAGCTGCATGTTCCTTGATTACTTAATTATATGCTAGGACGTATGATAGACACTGCTGAAACTGGACAACTATTGATGCATGTTCCTTGATTACTTGCATTGCTCAGGACCGTTATGAGTGACAGATTGCATTATCACTTGCATATGTTTCGGTACTTATTGGTTATTGTTACTGACTTGTATGGAAACATCTGCTGCTGCTTGTTCCATGATTACTTAATTGTATGTTAGGAACGTATGATAGACACTGATGAAACTGGACAACTGCTGCTGCATGTTCCTTGATTACTTGCATTGCTCCGGACCGCTGTGAGTGACAGATTGCATAGACTCTGCTGAAACTGGACAATTGCGGCTGCATGTTCCTTGATCACTTGCACTGCTCAGGACCGCT
Source organism: Centrapalus pauciflorus (assembly GCA_020465985.1). Classification (NCBI taxonomy): domain Eukaryota; kingdom Viridiplantae; phylum Streptophyta; class Magnoliopsida; order Asterales; family Asteraceae; genus Centrapalus; species Centrapalus pauciflorus. The sequence continues at coordinate 89,864 of JAANYP010004121.1, forward strand.
GTGAGTGACAGATTGCATTACTTACTTGCATATGTATCGGTACTTATTGGTGATTGTTACTGACTTGTATGAAACATCTGATGCAGTCTGTTCCTTGATTACTTAATTGTATGCTAGTAACGTATGATAGACACTGCTGTAAGTGGACAACTGCTGCTGCATGTTCTCTGTTACTTGCATTGTTTAGGACCGTTGTGAGTGACAGATTGCATTACTTACTTGCATATGTTTCAGTAGTTATTGGTGATTGATATTGACTTGTATGGAAACATCTGCTGCTGCTTGTTCCTTGATTACATAACTGTATGCTAGGAACATATGATAGACTCTGCTGAAACTGGACAATTGCTGCTGCATGTTCCTTGATTACTTGCACTGCTCAAGACCGCTGTGAGTGACAGATTGAATTACTTACTCGCATATGTATCGGTATTGATTGGTGATTGTTACTGACTTGTATGGAAACATTTGTTGCTGCTTGTTCCATGATTACTTAATTTTAAGTTAGGAACATATGATAGACACAGATGAAACTGGACAACTGCTGCTGCATGTTCCTTGATTAATTGCACTGCTCAAGCCGCTGTGAGTGACAAATTGCATTACTTACTTGCATATGATTCGGTACTTATTGGTGATTGATACTGACTTGTATGGAAGCATCTGCTGCTTCTTGTCCATGATTACTTAATTGTATGCTAGGAACGTATGATAGACACTGCTGAAACTGGACAACTGCTGTTGCATGTTCCTTGATTACTTGCACTGCTCAGGACCGCTGTGAGTGACAGATTGCATTACTTACTTAGATATGTTTCGGCACTTATTGGTGATTGTTACTGACTTGAATGGAAACATTTGCTGCTGCTTGTTCCTTGATTACTTAATTGTATGCTAGGAACGTATGATAGACACCGCTGAAACTGTACAAGTGTTGTTGCAGGTTCCTTGATTACTTGCATTGTTCAGGACCGCTATGAGTTATAGATTGCATTACTTACTTGCATATGTTTCGGTACTTATTGATGATAGATACTGACTTGTATGGAAACATCTGATGCTGCTTATTCCATGATTACTTAATTGTATGCTAGGAAAGTATGATAGACGCTGCTGAAATTGGACAACTGCTACCGCATGTTCCTTGATTACTTGCACTGCTCAGGACCGCTGTGAGTGACAGATTGCATTACTTACTTCCATATGTTTCGGTACTTATTGGTGATTGTTACTGACTTGAATGGAAACATCTGTTGCTGCTTGTTCCTTGATTACTTAATTGTACGCTAGGAACGTATGATAGACACTTCTGAAACTGGACAACTGTTGATGCATGTTCCTTGATTACTTGCATTGCTCAGGACCGCTATGAGTGACAAATTGCATTACTTACTTGCATATGTTTCGGTACTTATTAGTGATCGTTACTGACTTGTATGGAAACATCTGCAGCTGCATGTTCGTTGATTACTTAATTGTATGCTAGGACGTATGATAGACACTGCTGAAACTGGACAACTATTGATGCATGTTCCTTGATTACTTGCATTGCTCAGGACCGTTATGAGTGACAGATTGCATTATCACTTGCATATGTTTCGGTACTTATTGGTTGTTGTTACTGACTTGTATGGAAACATCTGCTGCTGCTTGTTCCATGATTACTTAATTGTATGTTAGGAACGTATGATAGACACTGATGAAACTGGACAACTGCTGCTGCATGTTCCTTGATTACTTGCATTGCTCCGGACCGCTGTGAGTGACAGATTGCATAGACTCTGCTGAAACTGGACAATTGCGGCTGCATGTTCCTTGATCACTTGCACTGCTCAGGACCGCTGTGAGTGACAGATTGCATTACTTGCTTGCATATGTTTCAGTACTTATTGGTGATTGTTACTGACTTGTATGAAACATCTGATGCAGTCTGTTCCTTGATTACTTAATTGTATGCTAGTAACGTATGATAGACACTGCTGTAAGTGGACAACTGCTGCTGCATGTTCTCTGTTACTTGCATTGCTTAGGACCGTTGTGAGTGACAGATTGCATTACTTACTTGCATATGTTTCAGTAGTTATTGGTGATTGATACTGACTTGTATGGAACCATCTGCTGCTTCTTGTTCCATGATTACTTAATTGTATGCTAGGTTCGTATGATAGACACTGCTGAAACTGTTGTTCCTTCATTACTTGCACTGCTCAGGACCGCTGTGACTGACAGATTGCATTACGTACTTACTTATGTTTCGACACTTATTGGTGACTGTTACTGACTTGAATGGAAACATTTGCTGCTGCTTGTTCCTTGATTACTTAATTGTATGCTAGGAACGTATGATAGACACCGCTGAAACTGTACAAATGTTGTTGCATGTTCCTTGATTACTTGCATTGTTCAGGACCGCTATGAGTGATAGATTGCATTACTTACTTGCATATGTTTCGGTACTTATTGGTGATAGATACTGACTAGTATGGAAACATCTTATGCTGCTTATTCCATGATTACTTAATTGTATGCTAGGAAAGTATGATCGACGCTGCTGAAACTGGACAACTGCTGCCGCATGTTCCTTGATTACTTGCACTGCTCAGGACCGCTGTGAATGACAGATTGCATTACTTACTTCCATATGTTTCGGTACTTATTGGTGATTGTTACTGACTTGAATGGAAACATTTGCTGCTGCTTGTTCCTTGATTACTTAATTGTATGCTAGGAACGTATGATAGACACTGCTGAAACTGGACAACTATTGATGCATGTTCCTTGATTACTTGCATTGCTCAGGACCGTTATGAGTGACAGATTGCATTATTACTTGCATATGTTTCGGTACTTATTGGTTATTGTTACTGACTTGTCTGGAAACATCTGCTGCTGCTTGTTCCTTGATTACTTAATTGTATGTTAGGAACGTATGATAGACACTGATGAAACTGGACAACTGCTGCTGCATGTTCCTTGATTACTTGCATTGCTCCGGACCGCTGTGAGTGACAGATTGCATAGTCTCTGCTGAAACTGGACAATGGCTGCTACATGTTCCTTGATTACTTGCACTGCTCAGGACCGCTGTGAGTGACAGATTGCATTACTTACTTGCATATGTTTCGGTACTTATTGGTGATTGTTACTGACTTGTATGAAACATCTGATGCAGTCTGTCCCTTGATTACTTAATTGTATGCTAGTAACGTATGATAGACACTGCTGTTAGTGGACAACTGCTGCTGCATGTTCTCTGTTTCTTGCATTGCTTAGGACCGTTGTGAGTGACAGATTGCATTACTTACTTGCATATGTTCGGTAGTTATTGGTGATTGATACTGACTTGTATGGAAGCATCTGCTGCTTCTTGTTCCATGATTACTTAATTGTATGCTAGGAACGTATGATAGACACTGCTGAAACTGTTGTTCCTTGATTACTTGCACTGCTCAGGACCGCTGCGACTGACAGATTGCAATACGTACTTACATATGTTTCGACACTTATTGGTGACTGTTACTGACTTGAATGGAAACATTTGCTGCTGCTTGTTCCTTGATTACTTAATTTAATGCTAGGAACGTATGATAGACACCGCTGAAACTGTACAAGTGTTGTTGCATGTTCCTTGATTACTTGCATTGTTCAGGACCGCTATGAGTGATAGATTGCATTACTTACTTGCATATGTTTCGGTACTTATTGGTGATAGATACTGACTTGTATGGAAACATCTGATGCTGCTTATTCCATGATTACTTAATTGTATGCTACGAAAGTATGATAGACGCTGCTGAAACTGGACAACTGTTGATGCATGTTCCTTGATTACTTGCATTGCTCAGGACCGCTATGAGTGACAGATTGCATTACTTACTTGTATATGTTTCGGTACTTATTGGTGATTGATACTGACTTGTATGGAAGCATCTGCTGCTGCTGGTTCCATTATTACTTAATTGTATGCTAGGAACGTATGATAGACACTGCTGAAACTGGACAATTGCTGCTGCATGTTCCTTGAATACTTGCAATGCTCAGGAACGCTGTGAGTGACAGATTGCACTACATACTTTGTGAAGACCACCCCTTACGGGGCAGTTCTCACGAGTCTAGGTCCCACATCATGCAATACGATATCAACCATACTAAGATAGGGTAATTAATTGCGGAATTATAAATTACAGTACAAATTATATTAGGATTTAAGTTTAATACAGTTTAGGATTTTCAAATTAAACTTATAAAGGGTACCATCTAATCTATTCATTACATCATAGAATAATATCAAATCTACCCAAAACCACGACATTTGCTGTCTTCCAATCAGTACCGAAAGGTTTTGTTGTGTAGTGGTCTATAGAAACTTCTGTCTTGATCTTTAATAGACCTAAGAGCTAGGTCCGGCAGGTGACTTTCCTTTGTCTTTTCCTGTAAAAATGTGAAGTAGCAACTGTAAGCAAAGCTTATTGAGTATATAGATTTTCAAATAAAACATGCAATGTCAAGCGGATCATCAGTCTAGCGTGATATGTCTTGGCTGCCGCTTCAGCCCTCATGATTAAGACATAGAAGTCATAGAATCGGATGATGCTCAGGCCACGCTCACGCTTAAATCGTGGGGATCAGCCACATACTGGGCTAGCTACTAGTAAATCAACGTGGCGAAACATCGGAGGTCATTACCAAGTTCAATAGAACTGGTGAAATAGCCAGGTCTAGAACAATAGACCAATCAGGGCTAATCAAGCTGAATCAAATATGTCAAGTCTATGCAATGATGAAGCATACGTAATCAAGTCATGATAGCAGAAATCTTAAAGCATATCTGAAATGAACAGTGAAAACAATATCATATGAAATGATAAGTCAAATAGCTATCATGATCCACTGGGCAACACCCAACCATGGTGTGCACAGGTCACAATCCAGCTGATAATATGAATCTCAATTTAATCTAACATCAACAATATGTCTCAACCGGAGATTCAAGCATGTTAAATCTGAATATCTATAACTCACAAATCTGGGGTCTTTATCAAAAGGTTGTAAAATCTACCACCTGAGTTATCTCAGGATTTTATCTTTGTCAATCTGTTCTCTGTCAAATCAAGTCTTTGACCCGCTTTTAAGTCTTTAAATCTTTGTGTCTATGTTCAGAATTTCACTGAACCTGTCCAGAATTATCATGTCGAATCATGTTAATATCATATCATTATCATCGTCTTTTTAGTCTTTAAAATCTTTAATTTCATCTGACTCTGATAACTGATAATCTTATCAATCTTTCATATTCTTTGTTTCAAAATTTCTTAAAAGCTTTCTATATATATATATATATATATATATATATATATATATATATATATATATATATATATATATATATATATATATATATATATATATATATATATATATATATATATATATGTATATATATATATATATATAATCATTTTGCTTTGTTGGTCTTGAGTCATTCTTAATCATGTGTTTATTTATTTAAAACATGAAAATAGGCATTCGGGTTCGGATTTATCCGGATTCGGATTATCCGGATCCGAACTAATCAGAACCGAAATGACCAACCAGACTTCAGACCAATGTACCTAATCCGAATTCTGGGATCCGAACTGGACCCATCTGCATTGAGCATAAGTCCGAATTAGGATCATAACCGGAATGGGCACCGAATTCGGATCATTCAAGATCCGAAATGCTATATCCGAATTAGGTACAAAGTGAGGTCCGAAATAAGCTTCATCTGAAAATGGGACCAAGGCAAGATCCGAAATTGGGATCCGAATTGGATACCATCCGAATTCGGTAAGGACCGAATTCGGATCCTTAAACTTATATATTTCTCCAGAAATGTTCTTATTGTTCTTCATTTTATTCATACGGATTTTTATCAATTTTTACTAATCATATTTATAATTGACATGCAACTAAATATATAGTTATATTATCATTATTAGGTTGTTTTTATACTAATTTCCCTATCATAAACACACTTATTTGATCAAGATCATCCAAAAATGATAATTCTTGTCAAGAACACAAGTTTTTCACAAAAGTTCCGATTTCATCATTTTTTTGGACAATCTAATCACAAATTCTTGTTTCTATTACTTTTATTAACTTAAATTCATCATTATCTATCAACATTTGTAACATGCAACAAGAAATTTTATGTTTTTAATCTTAAGTTTCGGTTTTTAGAAAAACCGAACCAAACCATAAAATATCAAAATTAAATGAAATTTTACCTTGAAAATCTTGTAGATTATCGTTGATTGATTTTCCTTGTAACTTCTTCTTGAATAAATTCTTCAATTAATGTGAATTTATGAGCTTGATTGATGATGAAGATGATGTTGCCGTATGATGTTAGAGAGAGAGATGAGAGATTAAATTTTTAGTGTTAATGACTATTAATGTCATTATTTTGAGTTTATATAACACAACTTAACTTTATGTGCATTTTAACCCTTTTCACTTTTGTATTTTACATATCTATTAAATTTAATATCTTCAATAATTCATAACATATATATAATTTAATTAAATAATTTCAAACTTAATAAAATTACATCATAAATAATGTAATAAAATTACATTATTATCTCAAAATCAATTATTACATGCTTGGCAAAAAGTTAGGTTGTTACAGAATGGGCTCCACCACGCACAAACTTCGTCTCTGAAGTTAGCTATGTTTGAACAGACTGGGATATGTAGCTTTCATAACATCTCTGGATTCCCAAGACTGATGCGAACCTTTGTGGTGTTTCCACTGGACGAGCACCATCTTTATCTCTTTATTTCTAAGTTTCTTAGTCTTCGAGTCCAGAATACGTTCTGGCTCTTCAACTACTCTAAGCTTTTCATCAATCTGCAAGTTAACGTGTGGTATCTGAACTTCTCTTTCGTCAGCTAAGCTCTTTCTCAGATGACTAACATGGAATACAGGATGTATTCCAGATAAGTCCGCTGGCAGTTCAAGACGATAGGATTGGTTTCCTATCTTTTCGACAATCTTGAACGGACCGATGAATCTCGGAGCTAGCTTGTTTCTCTTTATGAATCTTACCACATTCTTCATTGGAGATACTTTCAGCATCACCCAATCGTTAACCGCAAAGCTGATAGATCTGTGTCGATTATCATAATATGACTTCTGCCTGCTTTGAGCTTCAAGTATATTTCTTCTAACCAGTTGAATCTTCTCATGAGTCAACTGTAGAAGGGCAGGTCCTGCTATTGGCGATTCACCTGTTTCGCGCCAACAGGTGGGAGTTCTGCATTTTCTTCCGTACAAAGCTTCAAAAGGAGCCATCTTGATCGTAGAATGATAACTGTTATTATATGAGAATTCGACCAGAGGCAAGTGGTCATCCCAGTTACCACCTAGATCAAGAACACAGGCACGAAGCATATCTTCAAGAGTAAGGATAGTACGCTCACTCTGGCCATCTGCATTAGGATGATAAGCAGTACTCATAGAGATTCGAGTACCCATCCCGTCTTGTAGAGCTTGCCAGAATCTAGATGTGAAACGACTATCACGATCTGATACTATAGACTTTGGCACACCATGTCGAGAAATGATTTCAGTGATGTACATCTGTGCCAATCTATCAAGGGAGTATTTCTCTTTCATCGGTATGAAATGTGCTGACTTCGTTAACCGATCCACGACTACCCAGATGGAGTCGTGCTGTCTCTTGGTTTTCGGCAACTTCGTGATGAGATCCATGGTTATATGCTCCCACTTCCATTCAGGAACTGGCAGCGATTGCATATCCCCGAAGGGTTTCTGATGTTCTGCCTTAACCATCTGACAAATTCTGCAGCTTTCAACATATTGACCGATGTCTTTCTTCATTCCTGGCCACCAATAATCGGCTTTCAGATCAAAATACATCTTTGAGCTGCCATGATGAACAAATAATTGGACTTATGAGCTTCAGATAGAAGAGTGATGCGAATTGAACCATACTTAGGGATCCAGATTCGGTTTCCCTTGAGACAATGAAATCCCAAATGATTCAGAGTTAGAAATTGTAGCTGCCCTTTAAGATTTTCAGAACAGAGATTCTCCTCTTTCAGTGCTTCAGCTTGAGCAACTCTGATGTCTTCAATTATATCAGAAGAGAATATAACCGGAGTTAGGGAATAGCAGCACTTTTCTGGATAAACTTTTCTACTCAAAGCATCCGCGACAACATTAGCTTTGCCGGGATGATATAGGATCTCGCAATCATAGTCCTTGATAAGCTCCAAGGACCGACGCTGTTTCATATTCAGATCCTTCTGAGTAAAAAGATGTTTAAGACTTTTGTGATCGGTGTATAGCTGACACCGAGTCCCATAAAGATAGTGACGCCAGATTTTCAAAGCAAAGGTAACGGCAGCCAACTCAAGATCATGAGTTGGTGCACTTTTCTCGTAATCTTTTAATTGACTTGAAGCATAGGCAATTACTTTTCCCCTTTGCATGAGAACACATCCTAAACCAGTACCAGATGCGTCGCTGTAAACGACAAAATCATCATTGCCTTCTGGTAAGGCTAGGATCGGCGCTTGAATAAGCTTCTGTTTCAGAATGTCAAATGCCTCTTGCTGTTTATCGGTCCAAACGAAAGGAGTATTCTTTCGTGTTAACATCGTAAGTGGCACAACAATCTTCGAGAAGTCCTTTTTGAATCGCCGATAATAGCCGGCCAATCCAAGGAAACTTCTTATTTCAGAGGCATTGCGAGGCGTTTGCCATTTTTGAACGGCCTCGACTTTAGAAGGATCGACGGAAATACCTTCGCTAGAAACAACATGGCCAAGGAATTGAATCTATAAAAGCAACAAAGTAGAGTTTCAAGTTTTATTCAATCCAAGAATGCTTAAGGAATAGCTCAAGACAATGTAAAGTTATACCTGTCTGAGCCAGAATTCGCACTTAGAGAATTTTGCGTAGAGTCTTTCTTTTCTCAGTAACTCTAGCAATTGTCGTAGATGAATAGAATGATCAGCCTCCGTTTTGGAGTAAATCAGAATATCGTCTTTGAATACGATAACTGACTTATCCAGCATCGGTCTGCACACGCAATTCATGAGATCCATGAACGCCGCTGGTGCATTTGTTAAACCAAACGACATTACGAGAAATTCGTAATGACCGTATCTTGTTCGGAAGGCTGTCTTCGAAATATCTTCATCTCTGACTTTTAATTGATGATACCCAGAACGAAGATCGATTTTCGAGAAGTAGATGGCTCCTTGTAGCTGATCAAACAGATCATCGATCCTGGGCAGAGGATATTTATTCTTTATAGTAACCTTGTTCAACTCGCGGTAGTCGATGCACATACGGAAAGTTCCGTCTTTCTTTTTGACAAATAAGACAGGTGCACCCCACGGAGATGAACTCAGTCGGACAAACCCCTTTTCTAACAGCTCTTGCAATTGCTTTGACATTTCCTACATTTCTGCAGGTGCAAGTCTGTAGGGAGCTTTTGCAATGGGAGCCGCACCAGGAACCAAGTCAATTCCGAACTCAACTTGACGTTCTGGTGGCACTCCGGAAATGTCATCAGGGAATACGTCTGGGAACTCACAGACGATCGGGATATCAGATAAAGATTTCTTCTCAGAGTTAGATTCAGATAAGCCATAGCACAGATAGGATTCGTGACCCTTAGATAAATATTTGTAAGCTTTCTCTACAGAATTGAAGCAGTGAGCACCTTTACGCTTCTCGCCTTTAATTTCCAACACTCGGTCGTCTGAAGACTTAATTCTGATGAGTCTGCAGTTGCAGACGATCGTAGCCTCGTTGTTCATTAACCAGTCCATGCCTATGATGACGTCGAACTCTTTCAACGGAATAGGAACGAGGTCGAGATTGAACACGATATTATCAACAAGTAAAGTGCAGTTTCGGTAAACAGAATCAGCCATAACATAGTTGTTACTGGCTGTCTCAATATCAAGTATAACAGGAAGCTTTGACGGGGATTTAGATAGTCTTGATGCAAAAGAAGTCGATATAAAGGAACGACTAGCGCCAGAATCAAATAGTACGCGAGCAGGTATCGTATTTAACAGAAACGTACCGGTAACTACGTCAGGTGTTTCTCTCGCTTCTTCGGCTTTTATCTGAAACGCACGTGTCCTTGCGGTTGGTGTTGCAGCAGAACTCTTCACTGTAGACCCTCCAGCCGACGACTGTGACTGATAACGTTGCCCGCTTCGACACTGATACATAAAGTGTCCTCTTTTTCCGCATTTTGCACATCCACGTCCTTGCTGTGGGCACTCTTCACTACTATGACTGATTCTGTTGCAAGCAAAGCATGTGACGTCATCTGGATTACATAGTCCCATGTGTGACTTTCTGCATCTCTTGCAGAATCGCGGCTCGTTCGTTAGTGAATACGCTTGGGCTTTCGGCTGTGAACTATACTGCTGAGATTGCTGGGACTGAGACTTATTTGGCTTAAAGAATCCGCCAAATCGTTGTTTCTTCGGAGGAGATGGACATGTCGAATTCGTTAATGGGGCATAAAGCTGATCGCCATATTCTAGGTATCCTCTCTCGATCTGTCTGGCCGCTTCCACCATTTCCAGATAGGACTTATACTTTATCGCGCTCATCGGGTGCCGGTATCTTGGGTTGAGTCCTCCACGGAATCTATTCATTTTTCTTTCTTTGGTAGCTACTTGATACGATGAGTAGCCGCATAGTCGCGAGAATTCATGCTCATATTCGTCAACAGTCTTGGTTCCCTGGGTCAGCTGCATTAGTTGAACCTCCATCTTATCTTGTTGGTCGATCAGACAATATTTTGCATTGAACATATCTAGGAACTGGTTCCACTCTAGAGTCTGTATTACTTCCTCACCATATATGCTTCTCTGGGTTTTCCACCAGGCACGGGCAGCACCAATAAACAACGCAGAAGCATAGCTCACTTTTTTTATTCTAAGCAGTCAGAGATTCTAAAGATCTCTTTGGTATTGCTGATCCAATCCATCGCCTGAATTGGATTGACTGTACCCTCAAAGTTCAGGGCACCGCTCGCTTTGAAATCTTTGAATTTACAACCTTTAGGCTGCACAATTTGGGTTTCAGGGTTTGTGTTATCAGAATCAGATTCTTCATTATTCTGGACTTGCTTTTCTTTTCTTTTATTCTTTTTATCTTCTCGTCTTTTAGCTTCGGCCTCATCTCTGGCCTAAAACTGTTCTTGCATTGTCTTATTTTGTTGTTTAGAATGTTGGGCTAAAAGTTGTTGCATCATTTCAAACATCTGTTGAGGGGTCATGTTGTTGGGAATGTCACCTGATCCTGACATCTTTTCTGAAATTAAAATCATTTAACTATCAGTTTATAGACTTAGATCTATGTACCCTTTTTCCCATCCTAACAGTCTATACATTCTATCTCAGTTCAAACCACCTAAATGATTGATACATATGTATTGCTTCAGTTTGAGACCAAGTATACTCACGTAATACTTGATTCACTCAAACTATGGTCTCTGATACCATCCTGTGAAGACCACCCCTTACGGGGCAGTTCTCACGAGTCTAGGTCCCACATCATGCAATACGATATCAACCATACTAAGATAGGGTAATTAAATTGCGGAATTATAAATTACAGTACAAATTATATTAGGATTTAAGTTTAATAAAGTTTAGGATTTTCAAATTAAACTTATAAAGGGTACCATCTAATCTATTCATTACATCATAGAATAATATCAAATCTACCCAAAACCACAACATTTGCTGTCTTCCAATCAGTACCGAAAGGTTTTGTTGTGTAGTGGTCTATAGAAACTTCTGTCTTGATCTTTAATAGACCTAAGAGCTAGGTCCGGCAGGTGACTTTCCTTTGTCTTTTCCTGTAAAAATGTGAAGTAGCAACTGTAAGCAAAGCTTAGTGAGTATATAGATTTTCAAATAAAACATGCAATGTCAAGCGGATCATCAGTCTAGCGTGATATGTCATGGCTGCCGCTTCAGCCCTCATGATTGAGACATAGAAGTCATAGAATCGGATGATGCTCTGGCCACGCTCACGCTTAAATCGTGGGGATCAACCACATACTGGGCTAGCTACCAGTAAAACAACGTGGCGGAACATCGGAGGTCATTACCAAGTTCAATAGAACTGGTGAAATACCCAGGTCTAGAACAATAGACCAATCAGGGCTAATCAAGCTGAATCAATATGTCAAGTCTATGCAATGATGAAGCATACGTAATCAAGTCATGATAGCAGAAATCTTAAAGCAATATCTGAAATGAACAGCGAAAGCAATATCATATGAAATGATAAGTCAAATAGCTATCATGATCCAATGGGCAACACCCAACCATGGTGTGCACAGGTCACAATCCAGCTGATAATATGAATCTCAATTTAATCTAACATCAACAATATGTCTCAACCGGAGATTCAAGCATGTTAAATCTGAATATCTATAACTCACAAATCTGGGGTCTTTATCAAACAGATGTAAAATCTGCCACCTGAGTTATCTCAGGATTTTATCTTTGTCAATCTGTTCTCTGTCAAATCAAGTCTTTGACCCGCTTTTAAGTCTTTAAATCTTTGTGTCTATGTTCAAAATTTCACTGAACCTGTCCAGAATTATCATGTCGAATCATGTTAATATCATATCATTATCATCGTCTTTTTAGTCTTTAAAATCTTTAATTTCATCTGACTCTGATAACTGATAATCTTATCAATCTTTCATATTCTTTGTTTCATAATTTCTTAAAAGCTTTCTATATATATATATATATATATATATATATATATATATATATATATATATATATATATATATATATATATATATATATATATATATATATATATATATATATATATATATATATAACCATAAGTATATAAATACAATCATTTATTTAATTAAAATATATAAAAGAAAAAAAATCATCATTTAGGATTCGGACCAACCCGGGTTCGGATCTATCCGGATTAGGGATCCGGATTCGGATCTAACCGAATTGAGCACCCGGATTCGGACTTATCCGGATCTGTAATCTGGATTCGGACCAAAGTACAATCCGAATTAGGACCAACGAAGTATATCATCCGAATTGAGCATAAGTCCGAATTAGGATCATAATCGAAATGGTCACCGAATTCGGATCATTCAAATCCGAAATGCTACATCCGAATTAATTATAAAGTGAGGTCCGAAATTGAGACATCATCCGAATTCGGTCCTACCCGAATTTGGATCTCTATACTTAGAATTTTCCAGAAAATTGTTCTTAGTGTTCTTCATTTGTTCATACGGATTTTTATCAAATTTCACTAAACCCATTTATATTTAACATGCAACTTATTATTATGATATATTATCATATTTGGGTTGTTTTTATTCATTTTTCCCTATCAATAACATCATAATTTGATCAAGATCATCCAAAATATTAATATTTTGCCAAGAACACATATTTCATCAAAATTTCTGATTTCTTCAATATCTTGCATGATCTAATCCGCAAATTTTGTTTCTATTACTTCTATTAACTTAAATTTATCATAATCTACTAAAATTTTATACATGCAACCTAAAATCTTCACATTTTATATTCTTGGTTTCGGTTTTACCCAAAACCGATCCAAATTCATAATTTCTTGAAATTTAAATCACATATTACCTCAAAATCTTGTTGTTTGATGTTATTGAATCCCTCTTGTAACTCCTTCTTGATTAAATTCCAACTTGATTGCTAAATTTATGATAATTCTTGAGGAATTCTTGTGAGAACCGTATGTTTAGTGAGAGATTAGAGAGAGAGAGTAATTTGAATTAATGATCATAAATGATCATTATTTTAGCTTATATATATATATTGATTTGATTATATTGCAACTTAACCCACTAAACTTTTGTATTTTATATCTCTTTTATTTTACTCATTTTAATTATTTCATAAATATAATTTAAAATCATAATTACTTAATAATTTTCATTCATAATTAATACTTGCAACATAAATAATATAACAAAATTATATTATTATCTCAAAATAAGCATTACATAATCGGCTAAAAAGTTAGGTTGTTACATACTTGCATATGTTTCGGTACTTATTGGTGATTGTTACTGACTTGTATGGAAACATCTGCTGCTGCTTGTTCCTTGATTACTTAATTGTATGTTAGGAACGTATTATAGACACTGCTGAAACTGGACAACTGCTGCTACATGTTCCTTGATTACTTGCATTGCTCAGGACCGTTGTGAGTGATAGATTGCAATACTTACTTGCCTATGTTTCGGTAATTATTGGTGATTGTTACTGACTTGTATGGAAACATCTGCTGCTGCTTGTTCCATGATTACTTAATTGTATGTTAGGAACATATGATAGACACTGATGAAACTGGACAACTGCTGTTGCATGTTCCTTGATTACTTGCATTGCTCTGGACCGCTGTGAGTGACAGATTGCATTACTTACTTGCATATGTTTCGATACTTATTGCTGGTTGTTACCGACTTGTATGGAAACATCAGCTGCTGCTTGTTCCTTGATTACTTAATTGTATGTTAGGAACGTATGATAGACACTGCTGAAATTGGACAACTGCTGCTGCATGTTCCTTGATTACTTGCATTGTTCCGGACCGCTGTGAGAGACATATTGCATTATGTCACACCCTGCTACCTCGGTTGGCACCGAGACGTGACGAGTGCGGAAGCGTAACCATAATCATAATGAACGACTACTATATGGACGTTTTCAAAAATACATCGATATGACTTTAAAAGGTAGAAATGTTTTACATAACCCGTAAATGATAATGAGTAGTTCGCAAGGTACAGAGATTTAAATACATAATTAAATTATCCAAAATAATGCAAATAAATCTCCGACGGTTTGAAAAAGAATGCGACTCCTTAAGTGCGGAAGCTTGAAAGTAGTTACTTCTGAAGGCATACTTGCCTTAATTTCCTGAAAATACACGCTAAAATACGTCAACAAAATTGTTGGTGAGCTCATAGGTTTACATGTAAATCTGACTTGTATGGTCAACAATAATAGAATTTGAATTTATAAAATCATAAATTCCATGTTATGTATTACATATAAACCATCATGCAACCGAAGCTTAATTAAAATGAGTTTGCCCTGTGCAGTATTCCCATACGTAATACCGTGTGTTAAATATATATGCACTCGCTGTTAACCGAACCGAGCTAACCCGAATGGGGGACATGACTCCCAATAGATCTATCCACAATATATTCGCGCTTACAAATAAATGCAATTAACGGCTCATGATATAAGGGCGGATGGAACCACATGTGTAATACATAATAGAAATGACGTTGTTGTTGTGTCCATATAAAAACGATGCATGTATTTCATCCCCAAAACATAACATTGTGAAAATTGGGGCTATGAGAACTCACCGAACTTGTGATGGCAAAACTACGCGCAAAAATGCAAATGTGCGTTGTTTGATGGGTGATGAAACCGGAGGTGTTTAACCGAGTCCTAAATGATAATAAGGACTTAATATCACTAATATATGATA
Organism: Centrapalus pauciflorus; assembly: GCA_020465985.1. Classification (NCBI taxonomy): domain Eukaryota; kingdom Viridiplantae; phylum Streptophyta; class Magnoliopsida; order Asterales; family Asteraceae; genus Centrapalus; species Centrapalus pauciflorus. The sequence goes on from JAANYP010004121.1 coordinate 105,465, forward strand.
ATATGTATATTTATAGATTTTTATGTCTTAAATCACCCAACATTACAAGTTTATAAATAAAATGCGCTTAAAACGTCAAGTTTATATATATATAATTTTCCAGCTTTTTCGGAGGTTTTTCGGCCTACTTGGCTGTTTTTGACCAAGCTCCAAAATGTTTTAGACTTTGGTTTTGTAGGACATTCAACTACTATATACAAAGGATTTTTAGAATCAAGAACGGCCATTTTTCGAGATGTTTAGGTTGGTGAAAAAGCTCGTTAAAAACGCTATGTTGGCCATTTTTGAGCTGTCAAACTTTCGGTTTCCCAAATAATTTCTGGAGGTCTTAAACTTCAAAATAAATTATGAAAAATTGCAGATCTATAGTCAAGACATAGATCTAACTTTTGAGACAAGAATCAACTCATTTCGTTGAGTTATGAATTAGTTATGATTTTTTCAAAGTCGATATAAGTTTTCTGCCGAAAATCCGTAGTTCATAAACTTACAACAACTTATGATTCTTGTTGTTTATTCAAAGACTACTTGTATAAAAGCCATAATAGTTATAAAAACATATATATATCACATGTTTTCATAATATTAACACTTTTATTCATAAACACATTTTAAAGAAACAACTTAAAATAAAAACTAGAAACTTATAAACTTGAGTTTTTTTTTTATGAAACTTGTTGTTGTAGGTGATTATATATATTATGCAAGACTTATATGAACATAAATATAAGATGATATAAGCTAGTATTTACTTACTTTGGGGTATTAGAAAGATGAAACCAAGTAGAAGTTGAAACTCTTGGAAGATATCTCCCAAAAACACTTGAAATGATGCAAGAACACAAAATGGAAATATTTGGGGTGTTGGCTTCTTCTTGGCTGGATTTCAAGAGGGAGAAAGAAGGAGGTTTTTGCATTGCAAGGTGTGAGAAATGAGGTGAAGTGGTGGTTCTATTTATAGAGGTGAAAAAGGTGGTGAAATGATGAAAATAGGGAAAAATCTTGGATGAAAGGAAAGAGGTGGATTTGATGGTGAAATGTTGAGTAAAATAATACAAACTTTTGGTCCTTGTGTACCATATGGTGGCCGGCCTAGAGGGTGTAATTTTGATGTATTTATATTTTTTTTTTGTATAAAAGTATTTAGAAATGTATTCTTGTATTTCCCTTTTCTTATAAATTCATAAATACTTTTGGATGCATTGTTTTAATTAATTGTTTTAGTCTTGCATAATTAAGGTTAAGTAATTGTATTAGTGTATGATTAGTGTCACTAATCATGATTTAATTATGTACTTAGTTGAATTAATCCCTCATATCGTAAATTGATCGGATTAATTGATTTCCCGATTCATCGCACCGATGAATTTGATTCTAATTGAGTTGAATTTTCTAATAAGCCTTGTTAATCACCTGATTAATTTCTAATTACCACTGATTAGGCTATAATTGACTATTAAATGTAGGTTAGGGCTTTGTTGCTAACCTGATTTAGTGCCGGATGTTACAGTCTCCCCCTGTTAAGGGAATTTCGTCCCGAAATTAGCTTGTGTTCTCCACTGCTTGAATATCTGAGAACAGGTGAGGGTATTTTTCCCGGAACTGATCTTCTCGTTCCCATGTAAACTCAGGACCTCGCTTAGAGTTCCATCTGACTTTTATTATTGGGATCCGACTGTGCTTGAGTTTCTTGACTTCTCGGTCCATTATTTCTACAGGTTGCTCAATGAAGTTTAACTTATCGTCTAACTCCAGCTCGTCCATGGGTATAACGAGTGATTCATCAGCCAGACACTACTTATGATTGGAAACGTGGAAGGTAATATGAACGTTACTAAGCTCTGGGGGCAGGTCGAGTCGGTAAGCTACCGGGCCAATTCTTTTGGTGATCTTGAATGGTCTGATATAACGAGGATTGAGTTTTCCTCGTTTCCCAAAACGGATTACGCCTTTCCAAGGTGAGACTTTCAACATTACTTGATCTCCCTCTTGGAATTCCAAATCCTTCCGTCGAATGTCTGCATAACTCTTCTGTCGATCCCGCGCGATCTTTAATCGGTTTCGAATCTGGGCTATCTTTTCTGTAGTCTCTTGGATGATCTCAGGTCCAGTGATCTAACTATCCCTACTTCAGCCCAACAAAGAGGTGATCGACACTTTCGCCCGTAGAGTGCCTCGAATGGGGCGGTCTTAATGCTCGAGTGGTAGCTGTTGTTATAGGAAAACTCGACTAATGGCAGGTGTCTGTCCCAACTTTTACCAAAATCGATGACACATGCCCTTAACATGTCTTCCAACGTCTGAATCGTCCTTTCACTCTGACCATCTGTTTGCGGGTGATAGGCTGTGCTCATATCTAGGCGTATACCCAGTGTTTCTTGCAATGATTGCCAAAATCTTGATGTGAACCGGCTGTCCCTGTCCGATATAATTGATACTGGCACTCCATGCCTTGAGACGACTTCTTTAAGATAGATTCCTGTTAACTTATCCATCTTATCAGTCTCCTTGATGGGCAGGAAATGTGCGGTTTTGGTAAGCCGATCCACAATCACCCAAATAGTGTCATAACCTCCAGAAGTCTTTGGCAACTTGGTGATGAAATCCATGGTGATGTTTTCCCACTTCCACTGGGTATTCCTGGTTGAACTAGCAATCCTGATGATTTTTGGTGCTCAGCTTTAACCTTCAAACATGTTAAGCACTTGCTGACGTAGGTAGCAATGTCAGCCTTCATATTTGGCCACCAGTGCATTCCTTTCAAGTCGTGATACATTTTATCTGACCCTGGATGGATAGCATATCTTGTCATATGCCCTTCATCCATGACCAGCTTCCTTACTCCTCCGAGTTTTGGTAACCAAATTCTGCCCATGAAGTATCGACATCCATCTGGCTTGATTTCAAACTGCTTATCCATCCCTCTCAAGGCTTCATCCAGTATATTACCCTCCTTGACTGCTTCTTCTTGTGCCTCGCGGACTTGAGAGTTTAGGTTTGACTATATAGTCATGACCAAAGCTCGGACTCTCAAGGGTTTAACCCGTTCCTTTCGGCTCAGGGCATCAGCTACGACATTTGCCTTCCCCGGATGATAACTAATTTCGCAGTCATAGTGACTAAGCAGTTCAACGCAACGACGCTGCCTCATATTTTAATCTTTCTGATTCAGAATATGCTGAAGGCTTTTATGGTCTGTGAACACCGTGCACTTAGTTCCATACAGGTAGTGCCTCCATATTTTGAGAGCAAACACCACTGCTCCAAGCTCTAGGTCATGACTCTATCCCTTTGCATGAGCACACAACCTAATCCATTGTGTGAGGCATCACAGTAGACAACAAAATTTTCAGTCCCTTCGGGTAAGGACAGAATTGGTGCACTACACAACCTTTGCTTTAACTGCTGAAACGCCTTTTGTTGCTCTTCACCCCAGATATACTTCACATCCTTCCGAGTCAATTCTGTTAAGGAACCTGCTATCTTTGAGAAGTTTTCGATAAATCGCCTATAATAACCGGCAAGTCCTAGAAATTGGCGGATTTCCGTGGGGGTTCTAGGAGTCGCCCAGTTCTTTATGGCCTCGATTTTTGATGGATCAACTTGGATTCCCTGGCTGTTGATCACATGTCCAAGGAATTTAACTTCTCGCAACCAAAATTCACATTTTCAAAATTTGGCGTATAACTGTTCCTTCTGTAACATCTCCAATATCAGCTTGAGGTGGTGTTCATGCTCCTCCTTATTTCTGGAATAGATGAGAATGTCGTCTATGAACACTATTACAAATTTGTCCAGATACGGTTTACACACTCGATTCATGAGGTCCATGAATACGGCTTGTGCGTTAGTCAAACCGAATGGCATTACCTGGAATTCGTAATGTCCATAACGAGTTCTGAATGCTGTCTTGGGAATGTCTTCTTCCCGAACCTTCACTTGATGATAACCGGATCGCAGATCAATCTTAGAGTAGAAGCTAGATCCCTGTAGTTGGTCAAACAGGTCATCAATTCTGGGGAGAGGGTAGCGGTTCTTTAACGTTAACTTGTTTAGCTCTCGGTAGTCTATGCACATTCTGAAGGATCCGTCTTTCTTTTTCACGAACAAGACCGGAGCTCCCCAAGGTGAAGAACTTGGTCGAATGAATCCTTTATCCATCAACTCTTGTAATTGATTGGATAGCTCTTGCATCTCAGAAGGGGCGAGTCTATATGGGGCCCTTGCGACCGGTGCAGCTCCCGGCACCAAATCGATTTGAAACTCCACTTGCCTAGTTGGCGGAAGTCCAGGCAAATCTTCCGGGAAGACCTTCGGATAGTCACGAACCACGGGAATATCCTCGAGTCGCTTCTCCTCCAACTCTTTTTCTACAATTTGCACCAGTACTGCATGACAACCTTTCCTAAGGCACTTTAATGTTCTTAGGCCGGATATGACATTCAATTGTCGGTTCTTTCTTTCTCCTTGGACTGTTAGGAACTTCTTCTTGTGGAGTGGTATCCGTACCACTTTCTTACCACACAAAATCTCGGCATGATTGTGTGATAACCAATCCATACCAACTACTACATCAAAACTTCCGAGTTCTAGAGGCATCAAGTCTATCTTAAAGGGATGATCTGCTAGCTTCAGTGTTCATTCCTTAATGATACTACTTGCCTCTATTATTTTACCATCAGCCAGTTCTATAGCATAAGAGTTGTCTAAGGGAAAAGGAGCATCATTCAATTGCTTACTAAACTTATCAGATATAAAGCTCCTATCAGCCCCAGTATCAAAGAGTACGTAAGTATAAATGTCATTTAATAGAAACGTACCTGATACTACGTGGGGATCTTGACGAGCGTCACCTGCTCCTAACACAAAAGCTCTCCCTTGAGCTCCTCCACCATTCCTCAGCTTCGGGCACTCACTCTTGAAGTGCCCAGTAACTCCACATTCAAAGCAGCCTTTTTGATTGCTGCCACTGGTTCCCGGGGCTCCAGATTTACAGTCCTTGGCCATATGCCTCAAACGTTTGCATTTTCCACAGTGGGTTGGACAGGGACCCTGGTTGTGATGGAAGGTGCATTTAGTGCAGAAAGGCTTTGTACCGATATAACCTCTTCTTGGCTCAGCTCCCGCTGCGTAAGCCTTAATGGTCTCGGGCTTTTTGGATTGTGAACCCGCATTCTTCCCGGTCTTGTCTTCCCACTTTCTTTTGTTCTCCCCGGCCTTGGCTTCATTTCTCCGGGATACTTGGTCCATAAGATTATTGGCCATCCTGATGGCATCCTGTAGGGTGGATGGGTTTGAGGCAGTCACATTACCTTGAATTTGAGGAGCGAGTCCCCAAATGTAACGTTCGATCTTTTTGTACTCCGGGGTCACCATCTGAGGGCACAGAATGCTCAGCTCATGAAATCGGTTGGTGTACCCCGTCACATCTGTTCCCTTCATCGACAGGTTCCAGAACTCCGATTCCATCTTCTGGAGTTCGGTCCTCGGACAGTACTCGTCCGTCATCATTTGCTTCAACGCGGACCATGTGAGCTGGTAGGCTTCATCGATACTTACAGACTGGACATATGAATTCCACCATGTGAGGGCGCTATCTTGTAGAGTGTGAGTAGCAAACTTCACCTTATCTCCCTCAGCACATCCGCTTACGCGAAAGACAGATTCTAACTTCTCAAACCATCGTATCAAGCCAACGGCTCCTTCAGTTCCATTGAAATACCGGGGTTTGCAACTTAAAAATCCTTTAATTCCACAACCTTTTGCGTGGATTTCAGTGCCTCCCGTGGTGCGGCTAGCACCACCATCTCCATTAGTTGAGCTATTCCTATTTGCCTCATACGTGGCTATAGCGGCAGCCACTCTTTGTGCGACTAGCTCTTCAATGTTAGCAGCGTTCATTGCTCGTTTCGGCGGCATTATCTTAAAATTTTAAAGAAAAAGCATAGTGTAAGAAATTGAATCTTAAAGAGGTAAATTTTCCTTAAAGCACAATACTATAATCATCAAACACAATTTCATAAATAACTTGCAATTTTCATTAACATTCGAAATTTTCTTACATTAGGGGCGGGTTATTACCCAAAAATTTTGTCCTATACTATTACATGATATTTTCCTACGATTACAAAGATAATTAGAAGTGCACTAAGTGTGGGAGTGATCGGGGGTCTCTCCCTTTTCCATCGCGTTGAGGCGCTGAGTCAGCTCCTCGATCCGAGCTTGGCTTTCGGCTAGTTGCTGCCGAAGCTCATTCAGGCCATTCTGTTGGATGGTGAGAGCATGCTGGTTAGCCCAGTAGATGTTGGAGTTTTGCCACTCCTCCCGCTCTAGACGGGCGGTCATCCCACCGATATCTAGGTTAAGTGATCGGATCTGGTGGTCATGCCTAGTCGACCGTGCTATCAGAAGTGGTATGGTTTGCTCGGTAGGCTCTTGGGTGAGGGTCGGGACAGGTGCGGAGGATGGTCCTCCTATCTCGAAGTTGGGAGGATTTCCCTCCATCTGCCTCCATTCGCGGAGGGTCTCCGGTATCCAGGTCCATCGCCGGGCGTCTACCCGTCGGTGTGGTGGTGGGGGATTGGGCTGGGGAGTCGGGACAGGAATAGACTCCCCTCTAGGTGGGTTCACCCGCTTTCGGGGTGTGTACAGCATTTTGGGGCCGTTAGGGTATGGCTTATGTGACGGTTCGGCTGGATGGTATGGAACGCGAGCAGGGACCGTTGGAGGCAATGGATCTTCTTCCTCCATCGGCTCTTCTTCCGTCTCCCACATCGGATCTTCCGAGGGGTCCTCTTCTTCCGATGTGTCTTCCTCGTGGAAAATCTCAGTGGCCATGGGGCTAGCAAGAGTGTACTCCTCCTCTGAATCCGATATGATGATTGTTTCCGGATGGGACATGATTTCTGCTATCAAAGTCCATTCATAGTCTTTTAGTTAGTTACAAGTTACAAAATATTTTCTAAAATCAGTAAATCTTATGTGCAGTTATAGTCTAGGGTACTAATGCGACCTAGTTCACTATAACTATGACTCTGATACCAATCTATCACACCCTGCTACCTCGGTTGGCAGCGAGACGTGACGAGTGCGGAAGCGTAACCATAATCATAATGAACGACCACTATATGGACGTTTTCAAAAATACATCGATATGACTTTAAAAGGTAGAAATGTTTTACATAACCCGTAAATGATAATGAGTAGTTCACAAGGTACAGAGATTTAAATACATAATTAAATTATCCAAAATAATGCAAATAAATCTCCGACGGTTTGAAAAAGAATGCGACTCCTTAAGTGCGGAAGCTTGAAAGTAGTTACTTCTGAAGGCATACTTGCCTTAATTTCCTGAAAATACACGCTAAAATACGTCAACAAAATTGTTGGTGAGCTCATAGGTTTACACGTAAATCTGACTTGTATGGACAACAATAATAGAGTTTGAATTTATAAAATCATAAATTCCATGTTATGTATTACATATAAACCATCATGCAACCGAAGCTTAATTAAAATGAGTTTGCCCTTTGCAGTATTCCCATACGTAATACCGTGTGTTAAATATATATGCACTCGCTGTTAACCGAACCGAGCTAACCCGAATGGGGGACATGACTCCCAATAGATCTATCCACAATATATTCGCGCTTACAAATAAATGCAATTAACGGCTCATGATATAAGGGCGGATGGAACCACATGTGTAATACATAATCGAAATGACGTTGTTGTTGTGTCCATATAAAAACGAAGCATGTATTTCATCCCCAAAACATAACATTGTGAAAATAGGGGCTATGAGAACTCACCAAACTTGTGATGGCAAAACTACGCGGAAAAATGCAAATGTGCGTTGTTTGATGGGTGATGAAACCGGAGGTGTTTAACCAAGTCCTAAATGATAATAAGGACTTAATATCACTAATATATGATAATATGTATATTTATAGATTTTTATGTCTTAAATCACCCAACATTACAAGTTTATAAATAAAATGCGCTTAAAACGTCAAGTTTATATAATTTTCCAGCTTTTTCGGAGGTTTTTCAGCCTACTTTGAGGCTGTTTTTGACCAAGCTCCAAAATGTTTTAGACTTTGGTTTTCTAGGACATTCAACTACTATATACAAAGGATTTTTAGAATCAAGAACGGCCATTTTTCGAGATGTTTAGGTTGGTGAAAAAGCTCGTTAAAAACGCTATGTTGGCCATTTTTGAGCTGTCAAACTTTCGGTTTCCCAAATAATTTCTGGAGGTCTTAAACTCCAAAATAAATTATGAAAAATTGCAGATCTATAGTCAAGACATAGATGTAACTTTTGAGACAATAATCAACTCATTTCGTTGAGTTATGAATTAGTTATGATTTTTTCAAAGTCGATATAAGTTTTCTGCCGAAAATCCGTAGTTCATAAACTTACAACAACTTATGATTCTTGTTGTTTATTCAAAGACTACTTGTATAAAAGCCACAATAGTTATAAAAACACATATATATCACATGTTTTCATAATATTAATACTTTTATAATGTGTTTACATATTCATAAACACATTTAAAGAAACAACTTAAAATAAAAACTAGAAACTTATAAACTTGAGTTTTTTTATGAAACTTGTTGATGTAGGTGATTATATATATTATGCAAGACTTATATGACCATAAATATAAGATGATATAAGCTAGTATTTACTTACTTTGTGGTATTAGAAAGATGAAACCAAGTAGAAGTTGAAACTCTTGGAAGATTTCTCCCAAAAACACATGAAATGATGCAAGAACACAAAATGGAAATTTTTGGGGTGTTGGCTTCTTCTTGGCCGGATTTCAAGAGGGAGAAAGAAGGAGGTTTTTGCTTTGCAAGGGGTGAGAAATGAGGTGAAGTGGTGGTTCTATTTATAGAGGTGAAAAAGGTGGTGAAATGATGAAAATAGTGAAAAATCTTGGATGAAAGGAAAGAGGTGGATTTGATGGTGAAATGTTGAGTAAAATAATACAAACTTTTGGTCCTTGTGTACCATATGGTGGCCGGCCTAGACGGTGTAATTTTGATGTATTTATATTTTTTTTGTATTAAAGTATTTAGAAATGTATTCTTGTATTTCCGTTTTCTTATAAATTCATAAATATACTTTTGGATGCATTGTTTTAATTAATTGTTTTAGTCTTGCATAATTAAGGTTAAGTAATTGTATTAGTGTATTATTAGTGTCACTAATCATGATTTAATTATGTACTTAGTTGAATTAATCCCTCATATCGTAAATTGATCGAATTAATTGATTTCCCGATTCATCGCACCGATGAATTTGATTCTAATTGAGTTGAATTTTCTAATAAGCCTTGTTAATCACTTGATTAATTTCTAATGACCACTGATTAGGCTATAATTGACTATTAAATGTAGGTTAGGGCTTTGTTGCTAACCTGATTTAGTGCCGGATGTTACACATTACTTACTTGCATATGTTTCAGAATTTTTTTGTGATTGATACTGACTTGTATGGAAACATCTGTTGCTGCTTGTTCCTTGATTACTTAATTGTATGTTAGGAACATATGATAGACACTGCTGAAACTGGACAACTGCTGCTGCATCTTCCTTGATTACTTGCATTACTCAGGACCGCTGTGAGTGACAGATTACACTACTTACTTGCATATGTTTCGGTACTTATTGGTGATTGTTACTGACTTGTATGGAAACATCTGATGCTGCTTATTCCTTGATTACTTAATTGTATGTTAGAAACGTATGATAGACACTGCTGAAACTGGACAACTGCTATTGCATATTCCTTGATTACTTGCATTGCTCAAAACCGGTGTGAGTGACAGATTGCACTACTTACTTGCATATGTTTCGGTACTTATTGGTGATTGTTACTGAATTGTATGGAAACATCTGTTGCTGCTTATTCCTTGATTACTTAATTGTATGTTAGGAACGTTTGATAGAGACTGCTGAAACTGGACAACTGCTAATGCATGTTCCTTGATTACTTGCATTGCTCAGGACCGCTGTGAGTGACAGATTGAATACCTTCTTGCATATGTTTCGGTACTTATTGGTGATTGTTACTGACTTGTATGGAAACATCTGCTGCTGCTTGTTCCTTGATTACTTAATTGTGTGTTAGGAACGTATGATAGACACTGGTGAAACTGGACAACAACTGCTGCATGTTTCTTGATTACTTGCATTGCTCAGGACCGCTGTGAGTGATAGATTGCAATACTTACTTGCCAATGTTTCGATACTTATTAGTGATTGTTACTGACTTGTATGGAAACATCTGCTGCTGCTTGTTCCATGATTACTTAATTGTATGTTAGGAACATATGATAGACATTGATGAAACTGGACAACTGTTGCTGCATGTTCCTTGATTACTTGCATTGCTCTGGACCGCTGTGAGTGACAGATTGCATTACTTACTTGCATATGTTTCGGTACTTATTGGTGGTTGTTACTGACTTGTATGGAAACATCAGCTGCTGCTTGTTCCTTGATTACTTAATTGTATGTTAGGAACGTATGATAGACACTGCTGAAATTGGACAACTGCTGCTGCATGTTCCTTGATTACTTGCATTACTCAGGACCGCTGTGAGTGACAGATTACACTACTTACTTGCATATGTTTCGGTACTTATTGGTGATTGTTACTGACTTGTATGGAAACATCTGATGCTGCTTATTCCTTGATTACTTAATTGTATGTTAGAAACGTATGATAGACACTGCTGAAACTGGACAACTGCTATTGCATATTCCTTGATTACTTGCATTGCTCAAAACCGGTGTGAGTGACAGATTGCACTACTTACTTGCATATGTTTCGGTACTTATTGGTGATTGTTACTGAATTGTATGGAAACATCTGTTGCTGCTTATTCCTTGATTACTTAATTGTATGTTAGGAACGTTTGATAGAGACTGCTGAAACTGGACAACTGCTAATGCATGTTCCTTGATTACTTGCATTGCTCAGGACCGCTGTGAGTGACAGATTGAATACCTTCTTGCATATGTTTCAGTACTTATTGGTGATTGTTACTGACTTGTATGGAAACATCTGCTGCTGCTTGTTCCTTGATTACTTAATTGTGTGTTAGGAACGTATGATAGACACTGGTGAAACTGGACAACAACTGCTGCATGTTTCTTGATTACTTGCATTGCTAAGGACCGCTGTGAGTGACAGATTGCACTACTTACATGCATATGTTTCGGTACTTATTGGTGATTGTTTCTGACTTTTATGGAAACTTCAGCTGATGCTTGTTCCTTGATTACTTAATTGTATGTTAGAAACGTATGATAGACACTGCTGAAACTGGACAACTGCTACTGCATGTTCCTTGATTACTTGCATTACTCAGGACCGCTGTGAGTGACAGATTACACTACTTACTTGCATATGTTTCGGTACTTATTGGTGATTGTTACTGACTTGTATGGAAACATCTGATGCTGCTTATTCCTTGATTACTTAATTGTATGTTAGAAACGTATGATAGACACTGCTGAAACTGGACAACTGCTATTGCATATTCCTTGATTACTTGCATTGCTCAAAACCGGTGTGAGTGACAGATTGCACTACTTACTTTCATATGTTTCGGTACTTATTGGTGATTGTTACTGAATTGTATGGAAACATCTGTTGCTGCTTATTCCTTGATTACTTAATTGTATGTTAGGAACGTTTGATAGAGACTGCTGAAACTGGACAACTGCTAATGCATGTTCCTTGATTACTTGCATTGCTCAGGACCGCTGTGAGTGACAGATTGAATACCTTCTTGCATATGTTTCGGTACTTATTGGTGATTGTTACTGACTTGTATGGAAACATCTGCTGCTGCTTGTTCCTTGATTACTTAATTGTGTGTTAGGAACGTATGATAGACACTGGTGAAACTGGACAACAACTGTTGCATGTTTCTTGATTACTTGCATTGCTAAGGACCGCTGTGAGTGACAGATTGCACTACTTACATGCATATGTTTCGGTACTTATTGGTGATTGTTTCTGACTTGTATGGAAACTTCAGCTGATGCTTCTTCCTTGATTACTTAATTGTATGTTAGGAACGTATGATAGACACTGCTGAAACTGGACAACTGCTACTGCATGTTCCTTGATTACTTGCAATGCTTAGGACCGCTATGAGTGACAGATTGCACTACTTGCAAATGTTTCGGTACTTATTGGTGATTGTTACTGACTTTTATGGAAAGATCTGCTGCTGCTTGTTCCTTGACTACTTAATTGTATGTTAGGAACGTATGACAGACAATGCTGAAACTGGACAACTGCTGCTGCATGTTCCTTGATTACTTGCATTGCTCAGTACCGCTGTGAGTGATAGATTGCAATACTTACTTGCCTATGTTTCGGTACTTATTGGTGATTGTTACTGACTTGTATGGAAACATCTGCTGCTGCTTGTTCCATGATTACTTAATTGTATGTTAGGAACATATGATAGACACTGATGAAACTGGACAACTGCTGCTGCATGTTCCTTGATTACTTGCATTGCTCTGGACCGCTGTGAGTGACAGATTGCATTACTTACTTGCATATGTTTCGGTACTTATTGGTGGTTGTTGCTGACTTGTATGGAAACATCAGCTGCTAGTTGCTCCTAGATTACTTAATTGTATGTTAGGAACGTATGATAGACACTGCTGAAATTGGACAACTGCTGCTGCATGTTCCTTGATTACTTGCATTGTTCCGGACCGCTGTGAGAGACATATTACATTACTTATTTGCATATGTTTCAGTATTTTTTTGTGATTGATACTGACTTGTATGGAAACATCTGCTGCTGCTTGTTCCTTGATTACTTAATTGTCTGTTAGGATCGTATGATAGACACTGCTGAAACTGGACAACAGCTGCTGCATCTTCCTTGATTACTTGCATTACTCAGGACCGCTGTGAGTGACAGATTGCACTACTTACTTGCATATGTTTCGGTACTTATTGGTGATTGTTACTGACTTGTATGGAAACATCTATAGCTGCTTGTTCCTTGATTACTTAATCGTATGTTAGGAACATATTATAGACACTGCTGAAACTGGACAACTGCTGCTACATGTTCCTTGATTACTTGCATTGCTCAGGACCGCTGTGAGTGATAGATTGCAATACTTACTTGCCAATGTTTCGATACTTATTAGTGATTGTTACTGACTTGTATGGAAACATCTGCTGCTGCTTGTTCCATGATTACTTAATTGTATGTTAGGATCATATGATAGGCATTGATGAAACTGGACAACTGTTGCTGCATGTTCCTTGATTACTTGCATTGCTCTGGACCGCTGTGAGTGACAGATTGCATTACTTACTTGCATATGTTTCGGTACTTATTGGTGGTTGTTACTGACTTGTATGGAAACATCAGCTGCTGCTTGTTCCTTCATTACTTAATTGTATGTTAGGAACGTATGATAGACACTGCTGAAATTGGACAACTGCTGCTGCATGTTCCTTGATTACTTGCATTGTTCCGTACCGCTGTGAGAGACATATTGCATTACTTACTTGCATATGTTTCAGTATTTTTTTGTGATTGATACTGACTTGTACGGAAACATCTGCTGCTGCTTGTTCCTTGATTACTTAATTGTATGTTAGGAACGTATGATAGACACCGCTGAAACTGGACAACTGCTGTTGCATTTCCTTGATTACTTGCATTGCTTAGGTTCGATGTGATTGCATTACTTACTTACATATGTTTCGGTACTTATTGGTGATTGTTACTGACTTGTATGGAAACATCTGATGCTGCTTATTCCTTGATTACTTAATTGTATGTTAGGAACGTATGATAGACACTGCTGAAACTGGACAACTGCTATTGCATGTTCCTTGATTACTTGCATTGCTCAGAACCGGTGTGAGTGACAGATTGCACTACTTACATGCATATGTTTCGGTACTTATTGGTGATTGTTACTGACTTGTATGGAAACATCTGATGCTGCTTATTCCTTGATTACTTAATTGTTTGTTAGGAACGTATGATAGACACTGCTGAAACTGGACAACTGCTATTGCATGTTCCTTGATTACTTTCATTGCTCAGAACCGGTGTGAGTGACAGATTGCACTACTTACATGCATATGTTTCGGTACTTATTGGTGATTGTTACTGAATTGTATGGAAACATCTGTTGCTGCTTATTCATTGATTACTTAATTGTATGTTAGGAACGTATGATAGAGACTGCTGAAACTGGACAACTGCTAATGCATGTTCCTTGATTACTTGCATTGCTCAGGACCGCTGTGAGTGACAGATTGAATACCTTCTTGCATATGTTTCGGTACTTATTGGTGATTGTTACTGACTTGTATGAAAACATCTGCTGCTGCTTGTTCCTTGATTACTTAATTGTGTGTTATAAACGTATGATAGACACTGGTGAAACTGGACAACAGCTGCTGCATGTTCCTTGATTACTAGCATTGCTAAGGACCGCTGTGAGTGACAGATTGCACTACTTACTTGCATATGTTTCGGTACTTATTGGTAATTGTTACTGACTTGTATGGAAACATCTGCTGCTGCTTGTTCCTTGATTACTTAATTGTATGTTAGGAACCTATGATAGACACTACTAAAACTGGACAATTGCTGCTGCATGTTCTCTGTTGCTAGCATTGCTCAGGAATGCGGTGAGTGACAGATTGCATTACTTACTTGCATATGTTTCGGTACTTATTGGTGATTGATCCTGACTTGTATGGAAGCATCAGCTGCTGCTTGTTCCATTATTACTTAATTGTATGCTAGGAACGTATGATAGACACTACTAAAACTGGACAATTGCTGCTGCATGTTCCTTGAATACTTGTAATGCTCAGGACCGCTGTGAGTGACAGATTCCACTACGTACTTGCATATGTTTCGGTACTTATTGGTGATTGTTACAGACTTGTATGGAAACATCTGCTGCTGCTTGTTCCTTGATTACTTAATTGTATGTTAGGAATGTATGATAGACACTGCTGAAACTGGAAAACTGCTGCTACATGTTCCTTGATTACTTGCATTGCTCAGGACCGCTGTGAGTGATAGATTGCAATACTTACTTGCTTATGTTTCGGTACTTATTGGTGATTGTTACTGACTTGTATGGAAACATCTGCTGCTGCTTGTTCCATGATTACTTAATTGTATGTTAGGAACATATGATAGACACTGATTAAACTGGACAACTGCTGCTGCATGTTCCTTGATTACTTGCATTGCTCCGGACCGCTGTGAGTGACAGATTGTATTACTTACTTGCATATGTTTCGGTACTTATTGGTGATTGTTACTGACTTGTATGGAAACATCAGCTGCTGCTTGTTCCTTGATTACTTAATTGTATGTTAGGAACATATGATAGACACTGATGAAACTGGACAACTGCTGCTGCATGTTCCTTGATTACTAGCATTGCTCCGGACCGCTGTGAGTGACAGATTGCATTACTTATTTGCATATGTTTCGGTACTTATTGGTGGTTGTTACTGACTTGTATGGAAACATCAGCTGCTGCTTGTTCCTTGATTACTTAATTGTATGTTAGGAACGTATGATAGACACTGCTGAAACTGGACAACTGCTGCTGCATGTTCCTTGATTACTTGCATTGCTCAGGACCGCTGTGAGTGACAGATTGCACTACTTACTTGCATATGTTTCGGTACTTATTGGTGATTGTTACTGAATTGTATGGAAACATTTGTTGCTGCTTATTCCTTGATTAATTAATTGTATGTTAGGAACGTATGATAGACACTGCTGAAACTGGACAACTGCTAATGCATGTTCCTTGATTACTTGCATTGCTCAAGACCGCTGTGAGTGACAGATTGAATACCTTCTTGCATATGTTTTTGTACTTATTGGTGATTGTTACTGACTTTTATGGAAACATCTGCTGCTGCTTGTTCCTTGATTACTTAATTGTGTGTTAGGAACGTATGATTGACACTGGTGAAACTGGACAACTGCTGCTGCATGTTCCTTGATTACTTGCATTGCTCAGGACCGCTGTGAGTGATAGATTGCAATACTTACTTGCATATGTTTCGGTACTTATTGGTGATTGTTACTGACTTGTATGGAAACATCTGATGCAGTTTGTTCCTTGATTACTTAATCGTACGCTAGTAACATATGATAGACACTGCTGTAAGTGGACAACTGCTGCTGCATGTTCTCTGTTACTAGCATTATTCAGGACTGCTGTGAGTGACAGATTGCATTACTTACTTGCATATGTTTCGGTACTTATTAGTGATTGATCCTGACTTGTATGGGAGCATCTGTTGCTGCTTGTTCCATTATTTCTTAATTGTATGCTAGGAACGTATGATAGACACTGCTAAAACTGGACAATTGCTGCTGCATGTTCCTTGAATACTGGCAATGCTCAGGACCGCTGTGAGTGACAGATTGCACTACTTACTTGCATATGTTTCGGTACTTATTGGTGATTGTTACTGACTTGTATGGAAACATCTGCCGCTGCTTGTTCCTTGATTACTTAATTGTATGTTAGGAACGTATGATAGACACTGCTGAAACTGGACAACTGCTGCTACATGTTCCTTGATTACTTGCATTGCTCAGGACCGTTGTGAGTGATAGATTGCAATACTTACTTGCCAATATTTCGGTACTTATTGGTGATTGTTACTGACTTGTATGGAAACATCTGCTGCTGCTTGTTCCATGATTACTTAATTGTATGTTAGGAACATATGATAGACACAGATGAAACTGGACAACTGCTGCTGCTTGTTCCTTGATTACTTGCATTGCTCCGGACCGCTGTGAGTGACAGATTGCATTACTTACTTGCATATGTTTCGGTACTTATTGGTGATTGTTACTGACTTGTATGGAAACATCAGCTGCTGCTTGTTCCTTGATTACTTAATTGTATGTTAGGAACGTATGATAGACACTGCTGAAACTGGACAACTGCTACTGCATGTTCCTTGATTACTTGCATTGCTCAGGACCGCTGTGAGTGACAGATTGCATTACTTACTTGCATACGTATTGGTACTTATTGATGATTGTTACTGACTTGTATGGAAACATCTGCTGCTGCTTGTTCCTTGATTACTTAATTGTATGCTAGGAACGTATGATATACGGTGCTGAAACTAGACAACTGTTGTTGCATATTCCTTGATTACTTGCATTGCTCAGGACCGCTGTGAGTGACAGATTAGATTACTTACATGCATATGTTTCGGTACTTATTGGTGATTGTTACCGGCTTGTATAAAAGATCTTATGCAGTTTGTTCCTTGATTACTAAATTGTATGCTACTAAGGCATGATAGACACTGTTGTAAGTGGACAGCTGCTGCTGCATTTTCCTTGTTACTTGCATTGCTCAGGACCGCTGTGAGTGACAGATTGCATTACTTACTTGCTATGTTTTGGTACTTATTGGTTATTGTTACTGACTTGTATGAAACATCTGATGCAGTTTGTTCCTTGATTACTTAATTGTATGCTAGGAACGTATAATAGACACTGCTGAAACTGGACAACTGTTGTTGCATGTTCCTTGATTACTTGCATTGCTCAGGACCGCTATGAGTGACAGATTACATTACTTACTAGCTTCTGTTACGGTACTTATGGGTGATTGTTACTGACTTGTATGGAAACATTTGTTGCTACTTGTTCCATGACTACTTAATTTTATGTTAGGAACATATGATAGACACTGATGAAACTAGACAACTGATGCTGCATGTTCCTTGATTACTAGCTTGCATTGCTCCGCACCGCTGTGAGAGACATATTGCATTACTTACTTGCATATGTTTCAGTACTTTTTTGTGATTGATACTGACTTGTATGGAAACATCTGCTGCTGATGTTCCTTGATTACTTAATTGTATGTTAGGAACGTATGATAGACACTGCTGAAACTGGACAACTGCTGCTGCATGTTCCTTGATTACTTGCATTACTCAGGACCGTTGTGAGTGACAGATTACACTACTTACTTGCATATGTTTCGGTACTTATTGGTGATTGTTACTGACTTGTATGAAAACATCTGTTGCTGCTTATTCCTTGATTACTTAATTGTATGTTAGGAACGTATGATAGACACTGCAGAAACTGGACAACTGCTATTTCATGTTCCTTGATTACTTGCATTGTTCAGAACCGGTGTGAGTGACAGATTGCACTACTTACTTGAATATGTTTCGGTACTTATTGGTGATTGTTACTAATTTGTATGGAAACATCTGTTGCTGCTTATTCCTTGATTACTTAATTGTATGTTAGGAACGTATGATAGACATTGCTGAAACTGGACAACTGGTAATGCATGTTCCTTGATTACTTGCATTGCTCAGGACCACTGTGAGTGACAGATTGAATACCTTGCTTGCATATCGTTTTTCGGTACTATTGGTGATTGGTTGACTGACTTGTATGAAACATCTGCTGCTGCTTGTTTCCTTGAATCACTTAATTGTGGTGTTAGGAAACGTATGATAGA
This sequence comes from Centrapalus pauciflorus, assembly GCA_020465985.1. Taxonomy (NCBI): domain Eukaryota; kingdom Viridiplantae; phylum Streptophyta; class Magnoliopsida; order Asterales; family Asteraceae; genus Centrapalus; species Centrapalus pauciflorus. Next base: position 124,037 of record JAANYP010004121.1, read on the forward strand.
ACTGCTTGAAAACTGGACAACTGCTGCTGGCATGTTTCCTTGATTACTTGCATTGCTCTGGCCGTGTGAGTGATAGATTGCAATACTTTCTGCATATGTTTGGGTACTATTGGTGAATTGTTTACGACTTGTAATGGAAACATCTGATGTAGTTTGGTTCCTTGATTACTTAATCGTATGCCTAGTAAATATCATAGACATGCTGTAAGTGGACCAACTGCTGCTTGCAATGTTTCCTCTGTTACTAGAATTGCTCAAGGACTGCGGTGAGTGATA
>JAANYP010004121.1:139024-170004 GCA_020465985.1 Centrapalus pauciflorus
CCAAACGGTTCGAATCCAGTTAAGTTAGGTGGCCGTTTAGTCAAAATTTCATAGCATGTTTTGTTCAATGATTTGACTGTAAGGACTCGGTTAAAAATGTGGCACGCGGTATTCACTGCCTCCCCCCAAAACATGGTAGGAAGCTTTGAATCCGAAAGCATAGTCCTTGCAGCCTCAATCAAAGTTCTATTTTTACGTTTGGCCACCCCATTCTGTTGAGGTTCATATGGTGCACTGAATTGATGCACTATGCCCTTTGATTGGCAATATACACCAATTACAGTGTTTTTGAATTCAGTTCCATTATCACTACGAATACATTTAACCCTAGTTCCATATGAGTTCTCCACTTGGTCCAAGAACCCGATGAGCCTCGCAGCCGTCTCGTCCTTCGTACCTAAAAAGAAAACCCAAGAAAAACGTGAGTAATCGTCGGTGATAACTAAGCAGTACCAACTACCTCCAATACTCCTTTTGTTGATTGGGCCGAAAAGGTCCATGTGCAACAGATCGAATGTTGAGGCTATGGAATTCTGCTTCTTGGACTTGTGTGTCTTCTTGTGTTGTTTGCCCTTCATGCAAGGTAGACACTTATCCTCGAACTGAAAACTTTTCATGGGCACACCCTGCACCAGTCCATGCTTCGTAATGTAATTCATTTTCCTCAGGTGCAGGTGAGCCATGCGTCTGTGCCACAGTACGGACTCCGTCTCTGAAGCTTTTGATAGTAAGCAGATCGGACCCATCGAAGTATCTGGCTTGTTCATATCGAGCATGTACAAGTCATTCTTCCTTGGCGCCCGCATCAATATCCAATCTTCAGGTATTTTGAATCCAGGCTTTAGCACTAACGCCTCAGTGTCAGTAAATAACACCGAGTTCTTCTTATCACAGATTTGAGAGACACTAATGAGATTATGAACCAGCTTATCAACGTGATAAACTTGATCCAAAGTAATCGTCCCATTAGTGACTTCTCCAGTTCCAGTGATATTTCCACCCTTGTTACCCGCGAATGATACGAATCCCCTATTACCCCCCTTGAAGTCTGTGAGAAGACTTCTTTCCCCCGTCATGTGCCTGGAGCAACCACTGTCGACGAAACACTTGTTGTTTGGACCGGTAGTTATCTCCTGCACATGAAAGAAAATAGGTTAGTTATCACGGGGAACCCAAGCCATGACTGACTTGGTAATACCATTCTCGTCCACATACGTGAACTCTTTCAAGTACCCATCTCGCCTTTCAGGTGATTTGGGCCTTTGAACTGAATTCTGTTGTGGTACCGAGTGATTTAGATTCACTCTTTGCCTTTGAGTAGGCATTTGTTGTGGTGCTCTAGAATAACTCTTATTATACTGCATTTCAGACTGTGATCCCTGAGCTCTTACCGGAACATAATGTCTAACGGGAGTATGTGACCTAACTGGAGTGTGTGACCTGCTAGGTGCGGTGCTCCTATAGACTTGTTGAGGTGCTGACCTAGATTGATTAATGACACGATTCGGTGAATTTGTCCTAACCACTTCTTTTGGTCCAACCTTAACCGGTGTTTGTTTCACAACAGGTTTTGGTGCGGACTGCACAGTTTTCTCGGTACTCTGAGAACTACTCGTGCTCGCCACACTTGTTGAGGGCTTAACAGGTGTTGGGTTCACTGTCTTAGGGGTAACATCTGCTTTCCTATTTGGACAGTGAGAAGCAACATGCCCTTTCTCGTGACATCTAAAGCAGGACATCTTATCCATGGACTTTTTGGTTGGTCCCTTAGATCTAGGTGTCTCACTAGTGTCTACATCCTTTGGTACATCTACAGTGTCTGTCTCTTCGACCTGGTCAGCCCATGAAATTTTCTGTTTTCCTGCAGGTGTTTCACTGGAGGAAGACACAAATTTCACTTTCTTGACCTTGACGGTTGAGTCATCCACCTTGGGTGTATTTTCAACTGTAGGCTCAGGTGTCGGTTCAGGTAGGTCCTCTAAAACTACTGACTTGTCAGTTTTCTCCTGAGGCTGAGGCACATAGTTCGCATTGAATGGTGGAGGAATTTCGTGAAAACCTAGACCTACAGGCTTTTTAGACTGTCTTTGGGCATCTAAGACTTTTCCTAGGTTTAGGCTCGAATTCCTAAACTTTTCCAGCTTGCTATTTGCCTCTGCTACCTTAACTTTGGTCTCGGCTAGCTCTATGTCCTTATCTTTCAGTCTTTTGGTCAAGGCCTCTACGTGCTCATACATAAGCTCTATCCTAACACACTGCTCACTCAGTTTGTCTTTTAGAACGATTACGTCTTGAGCATCAGCCTTAAGCTTTTCTTTTAAATCTTGTTTTATATCATTTAGGCTAGCGTTTTCAATTTTTAAATTTTCATTTTGAGCAGAGATGGTTTTGTGTGATTCTAAGACTAGATTTAACCTATCATTAGAAGTAGCACACAAAGCACATAATTCTGAAAATAGAGAATAAGAAAGACTAACCTTAGAGTTATCAGATTCCACGTTGGCCATCTGAGCAGCAAACTCCAGCACGGTCTGATCATTCGCCTTCTCTACCCACATCGGACTGCTGTCCCGTGTGGTCTGCTCGTCTTCTTCACAACCATTCTCCGTAACTTCAGCCATGAAAGCTCTAGCATTGGACTCAGGATGTGAACTCCATTCATAGGTACCATCTAGCTGTCTGTCAGAGGTGACATTGGATAGTAGACCCGCTAGATTGGCTTGACCAGATGAGGAACTCGGAAGGTATCTTTGTTGGGACTGATTTTGGTACTGTCCTTGATGCTGACTCTGTCCTTGGTATGATTCTACCTTCGGTCTTTGACACTCCCTGGCGAAGTGTCCCAATCCCTGACAGTTGTAGCATTTGACCTTAGACTTATCAAATCCTATCCCTTTGTTGTTCATTTGCAGATTCCTTCCAGTTCGCTTAATGAATCTTTTAACCCTCTGGGTCACCATGGCCAGTTGCCACTTAAGATCCATTTCCTCTAAGTCATCAGGGTCGACCTGATCATAATCTTCATCCCATAGAGCTGGATCATTGATCTTCCCTTGAACACAATTTCCATAAGCGGCCACAAACGAAGCAAGTAGATTCAGATGCTCTTCCGTTGACTTTGCGCTCATGGGCATCTTCGAATAGCTCTGACTGGTCGATGCCTGTTGGACTTGAGGGTGCGGTTCTTCCGATCTTCCTAACCCTAAGAACGCGCGATTCAGTGAGTCTTCGGACTCTGGTGGCGATGACGTTTCTCCGGTGAAAAACGCTGTAGCACTCTTCGGTTCAGCTGTCACTGATGATTTAGATGTCTTTCCAAAATACATAGCCGGATTCTGGACTTGCTCGTAATCAGTCTCAGCCTTAATCATCTCGAAGTATATGCCCTCAACGTTCCCACAATATCATCAAGTGATTGAGCATAATACTTGTCCTCATTAAGCTTAATCATTGCCACGTACATAGCCCATTTGGCTGGTAGGGCATCAAGAAGCTTGTTGTTCTTGTCAGTGTCAGAATACTCAATGCCATGACTTTCAAGCTCTGTTATCAGATGATAGAACCTTGTGATAATATCATCCAACTGTTCATCCTTAATAGCCTTGAAAATCGCAAACTGTTGAGTCAACAGCTCTGTACGCTTTCTACGCACCCGTGGATTACCTTCACACCTTTTCTGGAGAGACTCCCAAAGTTCCTTCGACGTCCTTGGAGTCCGAAATGTGTGTAAAATATCTTGAGGTAAAGCCATACGGATTATGGAGAAAGCTTTGTTTTCAGCTTCAAATAGTTTCTTGTCATCCTCTTTCATCATCTGATATGACAAGACCTTTTGACGGCCTTCAACTTCAGATACTGGCGGAATGTACCCTTCATCTATGCACACCCACATGCGCATATCGTTGAATCGTACAAAATCCGTAAATCTGTCCTTCCACCAGTAATAGTCCTCAACTTTCATCAGCTTTGGCGTTGCATTTGCCTTCCCAACTTCGTGATCCATCTCAAGGAATTTCTGAAGGTTTGACATCTTTTCTGAAAGAAATTGAATTTGAACTTAATTAATTTAATTCGAAACTGATTTAGACTAACTTATTCGAATCTAGATAGATTCGAAACTAATTAATATTAAATCTGTTGAGATTAAATTCGATTAAGTCTTAAAAGTCAATTAGATTCGAAATTATGTCAGATTCGAAGAACTCCTTAGATTCGAAGTTATGTCAGATTCGAAGAACTCCTTAGATTCGAAGATCCTTAGAATCGAAGGCACAGCAGAGTCGAATGGCAGCAGATTCGAAGCACAGAATCGAAACAGTAACAAACTCGAAACAATATAGACTCGAGATCCAATTCGAATGAAGTAACAGATTCGAAACAAGGTAGACTCGAAACTCTCTGAAATTGACTCGAAAGGAGCGTATTTAGGTTAGACTCGAAAATAAAGTAAAACCCTAATTACCCCTATAGATTCGAGCGCCGCAAACTCGAAAAACGGCTAACACGTTGAGTTTTTGACGTTTTACAGATTAAACCACTATTTTTCAAACGAAAAATAATGATTTCGATCAAAAACGTGAAAAACAACAAAGTGTTTCCCGAATATGAATTTGCTAAGCTCAAAAACACGTTTTTGAGAGCAAAACCGTCCAACTAGCGTCAAGAAACCTAGAATGTATCTGATGAACACGAAGAACACCAAGAACACTCCGGAGGCTCTGATACCACTTGTAAGGTCTACGACTGCAAGATCTATCTAGACGCGGATCCGTGAACGAGTGCGGAATCCTCGTTGACGGTTAGACGGACAACTCTCAACCAACGGAAACACGGAGACTATTAGACGCTGAACGAACGAAACACGAACGATCCTACGTACTAATTCTCTCCGAAACGGCACTCACCTAGCTGATAAACTCGAGATCGCTTAATGCTCAATTCCTCACGAATTCTGCAAAAAGTCCTCTAATCATTCGAGTCTATCCCTAATTATAGACCCTGATTCGAATCTGATGTGGGTCAGACTCGAATCTGGCCCAAGGCCCATTCGAGTCTGTCCAACATGACAGTCTCGAATCTATCCTATTTTCGAATCTATGGTTACATTCGAATCTATCACAGATTCGAATGTCAACCCATATATAATTCGAATCTAGCCTTTTACATAAACAACTAAGTGTTTGAAACTTATGATATTACCTTATGAATGATTTTATCTTTGTACTTTATGTTTGAACTTCTTGTAATACGTTACATCAAGTTCAAACATACAAACACTGATAAACATCAATCATACATAATATATATATAACAAACATATGCTAAATCACAATGTAAGACAACTTAGACTGCAATCGTCACACGGGATGTACCAACACCGCCTTCTTTGGCCTTTCTCTTTGAACTGTGACTTACCCTTAATATCCCTCACCAAGTGCGAGAGTTTCCCCATTTTTATTGCACCCTCAATACGCTTGCGCAACTCGATACAGTCGTTGGTGTGATGCCCATTGTCTTCATGAAACTCACAATACTCTGCCTGATTTCTCTTTTTGGGGTCACCTTGCATACGAGCTGGGGTTTAAATGAGGAGGCAAGTGCCTCCGTTGCCAAAATCTCCCTGGGAGTCTTGATGAGTGACAGGAGAGTATCATTCCTCCTATATCGATCTTCCCTGCGACCATAGGGAGTATACTTCTCCTCTCTATCACGACGCCCTCTGAACGAGTTGTCTGACTCCCTTCCCTGATAGGATTTGTTACCTCTCTCTTGATGCGACTTCCGAGGGGGCTGGTTTTGGGTGGACAGCTCTTTAGACCGTAAATAGGAATAGGTCTTCTCCAGGCACTCCTGATAGGAGGCTGGTAAGTCTTGTGACAGAAACTCCACCAGTTGTCAATGTCTGAGACCATGTATGAAACCAGAAACCTTAGCAACGTCCCCTAAACCTCTGATCCGTTGACTCTCCAGATTGTATCGCTCCACGAAAGCTCGCAAACCTTCTGTTTCTGTCTGCTTAATATTATGCAACTCCAGGTGGGTCTTAGTGTATCTCTGCTGCTGCATGAAGTTAGAATGAAATTTTGTTCTTAACTCATCAAGGTTGTTGATGCCACCTGGGTGTAACGATTCCAACCATAAGCGAGCAGTTCCCTTGAGCATCATTGAGAACATATGGCATGCCACCGGTGGCACCCATTTAGATATCTTCATGGCCCCCGCAAACAGGCGCCAGTGATCATCTGGGTCTCCCGTTCCATCATATACCCCTACATTTGAGGGCAGTTCAGGCCTTCTGGAAGGGGATAATCTTCAATCCATTCTGCGAAAGGGGAGGGATCCTCCCTGTCAACCTCCTGGAAATGGGTCTCTAGATTAAGGGGTTTAGGCCCTTTCTGACAGTCTTTGCGGGCCTGGCCCTGAGAAGTCCTGCTTCTGGTGGGTATTACCACTTCTCCCAATCCCCTACGCCCTTGGTTTGTGAACCTCACCTGGGGGGGTGGTTCCACGCGTTCTCTCCTCCTCGCGCTACCTAACGCCTCGGAAACCCTACCTTGCGTGAGGCTTTCCCTTCGAGACGCCAGGGTGGGTGGTGTGGCTAAAGGGATACGGGTGCCTTGCATCGTCTGCCTGGACGCGCTTTGTGGAAGGGGGGTTGATCTCACTTCCCACTGACACCTTGGCCCTAGCCACTTGTGTCTCTTGAATCCTGCGAGCTACTCCTTCCCTCGTATTCAACTCCTGAGTGTCTATGTGCTCGTTCATCTCTTCTGAGTCCACATCTTCGTATTCCATCATCACCTCATTGGTCTTATCCAGGGGTGGTGCCTCAACAGAACAAGAATGTTCTTGCATGAGGGCCTGGAGTTGTTCAAAATTTGTTGCTACGAACTGACGGCTTATCACCAGTGTGGTTGTTTCCGAGTCTAAAGAGGGAAGGAGCGCCTCTATGGCTAGAGATGGTTCCACTGCTCCCAGCGGGACCTGGAGACCCGCCTGGAGAGGGGTCTGTTCTCCACCTGCAGGGCCTTGAGGGCCTATTTCAGCTGCATCGGGCTTATCCATTCTGAACTTCTGATAACTAAGCTAGTATCACCGTAACCAGTCGAGTCCCACGGATGGCGCCAATTGTCTGTGCGTCTGACAATCAATATTTATGGGTTAAAGTAATAACTAGCTCAGCAACGCTTCTAGGGGATTCAGGATGGAGACAAGAGGATCTGCAATAAAGAATAAGAAGGCTATCGTTAGTGTCAACACAGGGAGAGCCCGTGTGAGGACACTCCGATGCCAAAGTCAGCCGCCATGCTTGAGAGTAAGAGTTGGGAAGAAGTGTAAATGAAATGAGGAATGGTCATTACCCTTTTCTAGATGACTAGAACCCTATTTATACCTTCTCTATTCCAGGCGAGGCGCTCATTTGGAAGATTCCTATTGGCTGGGGAGGAACGTGCATGGGAATGACCTCTGCGATTCCTAAAGAGCCAATAGGATGCCTCCCTTTTTCTCCCTTCTCTGCATGGCGCCTGTTATCCGACAAGCATCTGCAGCTCACAGGTCTGTCGCTCCACGGGTACCCTTCGGGTCAAGCGAATGACATGAATCTCAGGGCAGGCCTGAATCCCGGGTACCGGATGGATTGGGCCCGTAAAGCCAGTGGATCAATTCGGGATTGGACCCACGCAAACAGAAGGGATTCCACTTGATGAACGGACAGTTTTTTACTGCCATGTCGTTTAAGAACTTGCAAGAACCGATTCGTACATTCCCTCAGTCAATGATCTCACTCTCTCAGGCCATGATTTCATTAGGAAGGTGGATGGGTTTATGTTGAGTATGGAGTTGGATGAAAAAGTAGTTGAGAGGCTCGACAATTGCAACGGTAGTACAGCGATTGAAGTCAAAGATGCATCGTTTATCTGGGATGATGAAGCTGCTAAAGGAGCCGTACTCAAGAATTTGAACTTCGAGATCAAGAAAGGTGAACTTACAGCAATTGTTGGGACTGTAGGATTCGGAAAATTATCTCTTCTTTCATCTGTTATTGGCGAAAATGCACCAAATCTTCAGAAAGGTACTAACAATACTTAAGATTACATTAATATTTTACGAAAACATGTAATAAACTTTGTTTTGTTATAACAGGTGAGGGTACGTTGCACAAATGACGTGGATTCAAAATGGGACAATTCATGAGAACATTCTCTTTGGTTTGCCGATGTATAGACAAAAATACAATGAAGTAATGAAGAACTGTTTCTTGGAGAAAGACATGGAAATGATGGAATTCAGAGTTCAGACAGAAATTGGAGAGCGTGGGATTAATCTAAGCGGTGGCCAGAGAAGCAGAGGATTCAACTTGCATGCCCTGTTTATCAAGATTGTGACATTTATCTTCTTGATGATGTTGTTAGCGCCGTTGATGCACATACAGGTTTGGAAATATTCAAATAATGTGTGAGGGGAGTCCTCAGAAACAAGACAATCTTGCTCGTTACGCACCGAGTTTATATCCTACATAACATTGATTTGATCTTAGTAAGTAGCATAACTGCATAAGTCTCACCAACGTAGGGGCCCATTCTCAAAAAACCTATTATATACTTAGGTCTATTAATGATTAAATAAGGTTATTGACTTGCAAAATATTTAAATTTAACAATATATAATTATAAGTTTTTGTCGTTAATTTATCATTATTGACCGGGTCCATTATGCTTTTTGTAGCAGTGGATTCTGATTCTTGTCATGCAGTGTTTATGTGTCTTTTTAAGTTTGAAAGTTGTAATGCCATGGATTGAAACTACTACACTGTTATCATCTAAAATGCAGTAAATTATGTCTAATGCCATGGATTGAAAGTTGTAAATGTAGTTTTGTAGTACTAATAAGTTTGAAAGAAAAGTTGCTTAGCTTTGTGACTTTGCATGTTCTCATGGGTGCATCGAATTGGTGTTCTTTGACGAACCACACAAATGTGTGAGTTTTCATGTTCTCTATGTAATTTTGGTTTAACATGAATGTTTATTTTTCTTTACAAATGTTGCTTATACTCCAATGATTGTGTATATTTTGATAGTTTAATGTTCAAAACCATCTCTTTTTCTTTACTGTGGTTGTCGGTTTTTTTTTCTTTTTCACTCTCTCCTCTTATTTTCACTGACACAAGTATAATGGGTCAAAAGCTATATCATGTGTTTATAAGGATGTTTCTGATCTGTATAGTATTTTTTTTTTCGATTATCTGTGTTTAAATTAGTGTATAGATTTACATTGTTTTTTAATTGAAACCTTAAATATTATAATTGCTAGATTATAGGGAAAAGATCCGTTGTGAACAATTTATTCATTGTGAATGAAATTGATCCACATAAGCATTTATATATTATGATTAAAAAAACTAAAAAATTTCAATTAAGGGCAAAAAAGGAATAAGAAAGATGCCACGTGCTGTGTTGTCATACAGGAGGCCACCCGTTTTTGTCTATGAATCCTATGCATGCATTCTTTGAACCCTGTAACTAATTCTAAACTCCATGAATCTTGTGCATCCTATGAAGCTTGTGAATGATGCGAAACAATTAAAAATTTAGAGTTTCTATAATATTATAAGTTGAACCTTATGCATCTTATGAGTGTCAATGGCGTAATGATGGCGCACCGATTTCATCTTCGTAGATATTTCAACCCGGTTAATTAGCGAGATGATAATGGTGCAGTGTAATCGATGCATCGCTTTGACTTCCTGTAAGTTCGTTGAACCCTATGAAACATGTAAAACCAATGAATCCTCTGCAAATGAAGCCAATGAATACTCTACGAATTCAACCATTAGAACTTCGACAATGCTCAACAAATGAATCTAGTGCTTTTGATAAAGAACCGTTTGATGGCATTCATTACAATGAACAACTTTACATTTTTTATATCCCGTTAAAAACCGTATGCTTGATTGTTTTCACTAACCTCATTTGACATGGTTCGTAAAATATAAGTTTCATGAACAAACAACTCGAGATCAAAAGTACGGTATAAAAACATTTTTCAAACAATCTAGAGGTTCAACGGACATGAGTATATAGATCATCGTCCCAAACTACTCGAGATCAAGAACTTTTTTATACGGATTCAACGATAACTCACCAGTAACAATAGAGAACTTAATTTTTAAAATCAACGATAAAACTAAACAACAAAGAAAATCGACGATGTTCAAAAAAACAAAGACAACAACTATATGTAAAAGTAATTGATTAGCATCTCGTTCTAGAGCCTCAACGTCCTCCCACTTTTAATTTGTAAACATTCAGTTCTTTTAATCGATATTAAAAAAGGATGGGTGAGGTACTTGAATTTATGAACTGAAAATATTTTGATTTTATTTTTGCATGTTGAATTATCAATTAAGCAATTATCAAGAGAGGAAACTGTCCTTTGACGTTTATCACATTCACCTTATAAATCGGATATTTTGTTAGACCATGTTAATTCACTTAATTACACAATTTGTTATTGGCTAAATTGCCCTAAGAATAATAATTTAATTATTAAATAGATAAAGCTTACTTGTCAACTTTTTATTGGTTCACACTGTTCGCAACAAATTCACAAAAGATCTTCCGTATATGTATGTATATATATATATATATATATATATATATATATATATATATATGTATGTGTGTATATATATATATGTGTGTGTGTGTGTGTGTATATATATATATATACATATATATATATATATATATATATATATGTACCGGGGTACCCTTCACAGCCAATCATTTTTGCATTAAAATGATTATTTAATACCCCAAAATTAGCAAAAATAGATCCAACGTCGTTTTTGATGTGAGGGCAATTTGGGAATGGAAAACTTTAAATGAGAATTAAATATTCTCTTAATCCCAACTATTTCTCACTTTCCGTTTTACTCACGATGCCCTTTTCAGCGATTTCCCACCATTGTTCCAGGCTTCAAGCATTTCTTCTGCTTTAAACCGTAACCTCGTCGTCGTCGCATTCCCGTAGTAATTCAAGTGGGTGTTTTGGAATCGATTGAATGTAAGTTTTTTATAGTTTCGTTTGATTATATAAATTCAATTTCTTCATAATCGAATTGATACATTCGATTCCGTTTCATTTGTTGTTTCAGCAACTCAAGCATTGTAAAACCCATATGAAAAACTCGTATACACTGGGTTGATTATCCCTTTTGCACATGTGCAGTGTTTGAATGCCTTTATATGCAATTCCTTATTTTAGGTTTTTAATGCTTTTTATATGCAAGTTTAAATGCTTTTTACGTTTTGCAGAATCCAAAATGAATGTGTATTTGTGCAAAAAGGCAAAATATTTGAATGAATGCTAGATTTTGCACTTGTTCACTCATTGTAATTCCATATTTTTTGTGTTTGAATGCCTTTATGTGCAATGTCTTATATTAGGTTTTGAATGCTTTTTATATGCAATGTTAAATGCCTTTTATGTTTGCCCCTTTTGCACATGTGTAAGATGCCTTGAAACTTGAATGAATGCTAGGTTTTGCACTTGTTCACTCATTGCAATTCCATATATTTTGTGTTTGAATGCCTTTATATGCAATGTCTTATATTAGGTTTTGAATGATTTTTATATGCGATCTTATATGCCTTTTACGTTTTTGCCCCTTTTGCACATGTGCAATATTCAAGAAATTTGAATGAATGCTAGGTTTTGCACTTCTTCGCTCATTCCATTTCCATTTTTTGGTGTTTTAATGCCTTTATATGCAATTGATGATACTACCAAATTTGATGATACTACCAAATTGAAGCCTAATTTGAGATTTGAATTCATTTCTAAGTAACTTAGAAGGCCATAGCCTTCAGCTTTTGTCCGGTTCAATTTAGTGTAGTTGATTGATCAACAAGCATAATCTAAGTGTGTTTATGGGAGTGTATTAAGACTCTGAGGTTTGCCAATTCTTGGAGTATTGTGAGTTGGAAAACAAACTTGTTTAAATCACTACAGCAACTTGTATAAAATTAAACTAAGTAGTATGTGTGTATCAATGTGGTTGGTTATTAAATATTCAACATTAACACTTCAAACGACCGTTACATTTATTCATCATCTATATCGTTGTTAGTATGTGTTGCTTACTAAATCGTAATTGAATGAGTACACCACCAAGTTCCAATTGAATCATAATGTAATCGTAATTGTAAATGTGGTTCTATCTTTCGTTCTAAAGGGGACTCATTGGCATTTGGAATAAGGTTTCTGAGTTTGACTTCTTGCATATAGCTCAACCCTAGAATGTATGTCTTATGTGTTTTATGTTCTTATTTATTGAACATATTAATTGCATGGCCCCGCTCTCCACCTTTTTGAATTCTACGCAAAATCGTTTATATGATATTAGTCAATCTATATTGTTTTATATTGCACATGTGTTTTATGGGTAATGTTCTTCTTATTGCACATGTTCAGTCAGATTAATATTTATGTTGTGGCTTTCTTACTTGTCTAGATAGTGCAAACAAGGCCAAAGAACAAATTCACGTTTCATAACACTCCCGATGAAGCTATATCATTATCAGAAGATGAAGAAACGAAATCTAATTCTAGTGGCACAATTATATTGGAAACACCAGGTATTGTCATTTACTAAATACTATGTACCTTAACATTTATTAATGGATTTTACTATGTACCATTGCTTATCATGTGAAGAGCTCCCCTTACGGGGCAGTCCTCAGTGTCTAGGTCCCACAAATTGCAATACGATATCAATCAAACTAAGATAGAGTAATTAAGTTGCGAAATTTCAAATTACAGTACAAAATATTAGGATAAGTTTAATACAATTTTTAGTGCAAGTTACAGTTTTCAAATTAAACCTATAAAGGGTACAAGACAAATCTAATACACGTCATCATTCAATCAAAGCAAATCTACCCAGACCACCACAATCATCTTCTGCCAATCTGTACCGAAAGTTTGTTGAGTAGTGGTCTATAGAAAACTTCAATCTTGATTCTTGAAAGACCTAAGAACTAGGTCCAGCAGGTGCTTTTCCCTTATCTTTTATAGTAAAAAGGTTAAACAACAACTATAAGCAATGCTTAGTGAGAATATAGATTTTCAGATTACATGCGTTTTATCAAGCGGATCATGGGGTCTAGCGTGATATGTCTTGACTGCCGCTACAGCCAATCATGATTGAGACATAGTAATCATAGAGTTGGATGATGTCCAGGCCACGCTCACGCTTTTAGTGGAAGCTATCCACTTATACTGGGCTAGCTACCAACAGTCATCGTGGGGGGAGCATCGGAATAATCAATACCAAGTTCAATAGAACTGGTGACATAGCTAGGTCTAGAACAATAGACCGAAAAGGCTAATCATGCTAAGCTGAATCAATATGTCAAAGATGCGAGCAATAATGAAAGCATAAATAATCAAGGTCATGATAGCAATAAACTCATAACAATATCTGAAGTGAACTGTAAGTACAATGTTATGCAGAATGATAAGTCAAATAGCTATCATGATCCACAGGGCATCACCGAACCATGATGAGCACATGTCACAATCCAGCTGAGCATGTATGAATGTCAAAATAAACTATCATCAACAATATGTCTCAACCGGAATCTAGCATGTAAAACTGAATATCTTTAACTCACAGGTTCTGTTGTCTTATCAAGCATATTTCTTCACCACGTGAGTTATCTCAGGATTTAAATCTTTAATCTTTGTCTTTCTGGACTCTGGCTTTGCTTTACAAATCTTTGACCCACTTTCAATATCTTAAATCTTTAATTTCTTGTTCAGAATTTATCTGAACCTGTCCAGAATTTTATCAAAGCAAGAACATTATCTGATTCGGATAACTGTTAAACTCCATTAATCATTTTACACTTTCTTTGTTTATTTGAAGTCTCAAATATATATATATATATATATATATATATATATATATATATATATATATATATATATATATATATATATATATATATATATATATATATATATATATATATATCAAGATGCTTTATTTAATATTCTATCATTATCATAATCATGGATCTTATATTTGTAACATATCATTTATTTGTTATTTAAAAGCATCAGAAATGAACTATCCGAATTCATCAACCGAATTCGGATCATCCGAACCGGGCCATCCGAATTGGGCATCCGGATTGGGACCATCCGAATTGGGACCATCCGAATTGGGCCATCCGAGCTCGGCTAATCCGGGTTCAGATTAATCTTCCATCCGAAATAGGTCCGAAATGGGTGCTTTATCTGAGTTCGGGTCCCAACCGAATTCGGATCCCATGACTTGGAAATTTTCCAGATTTGTTCTTGAGGTTCTAGTTTTACACATACGGGTTTTCATCAAAATTTCTCTAAACACATTTTTATCGACATGAAATATAATCTAAGGTTATATTATCATTATTGGGGTGTTTTTTTACACTATTTTCCCTATCACAAACACAATTAATTGCTAAAATCGTCCAAAATATAATAAAAACTGAAGAACACAAAATTTTACAAAAACTCATATTTCTTGCTTATTTGGACGAATTAGCCAACGATTTTTGTTTCTGTAATTTCTAAAGGCTTAATTACATGAATTCTAACCATTTATTCAAACATGCAACTCAAATCTATACTTTAAATCTTTAAATTTCGGTTTTTCTCAAAACCGAAACTAAACCCATATGATTTCGAAATTTAAATAGATTTTACCTTCAACTAGGGGTGAGCAGAAACCGAAAAACCGAACCCAAAATAACCGTAAAACCGGAAAACCGAAAAAACTGTTTCAAATGGTTTGGGTTAGGATTGCGTCTCAAAACCGAACCGAAAAACCGAAACCGAAAAGTAATAATTAATTTAATTTTTTAAAATATTTTTTAAGATGATAGTAGGTATTGGTTTTCTAGTAAATTATTAAGTATTATGTTTTTAAATAAGTTGCTAGTTAGTAATTACAGATGGAAACTACTATATAGTCTAAATGAGTAATAGTAAATACTAATTAAAATAACCATGCTAAGATAAAAAAAAAGCAACCAAAAAGAACGGTTTTAAACCCAAAAACCGAACCGAAACCATGAAAACCGAAAACCCATAAACCATGGGTTCAACCCGAAAAACTGAGAAACCAATCCGGGAAACCGAAAACCCGAAACCGAACGGTTTCTAAAACCCAAAAACCGAAATAAACGGTTTGGGCATGAAACCGACCCATGCTCACCCCTACCTTCAACTCTTGTAGATTATTGATTTTTGATGCTTGTTGTAACTTTCTATTGACTTCAATTCTGAATTTATTGCAAATTTTATGATTTCTTGATGAACTTGTGAAGATGGCCATAGGTTTTGAAGAGGGAGAGATGATCGGGTTATATTTATACATGTTGTAGAATGAAAAAGAGTTGTTTTTAATAAGAAATGTCGTAGAATATGCTACGATTGAATAAATTCAGTGCTTGTGCGGTTTAATAAAATTCAGTCTAAGTTGGCAAAAAAGAAAGGAATCAGAACACTTTTTAGAGAGCAAGGCGCAGAGGGGGGCGCAGCCCTGCTCTGACTGACCGAGTGCTCAACAGAAAGAATTAAATTGCCAAAAAACGGATTTTAACACCTGGCGCGGGGGGGGGGGGGGGGGGGCGCAGGACTACGCCTACGGCTGCGCCTAACCCATTTAAATGATTTTCCAGCCGTTTTTAGGGTTCTCAGCTCTCCTTTATAAATACAAAAGTCAGAGGAAGAAAAAGCATCATTTTTGGAGAGAAAGAAGGCTTGGAAAGGTCCCGTTTTGAGCGAATACGAATACGAAGCAAGCACGAGTGAGGCTACGACATTGCTACGAGGATGGAAACACAACTCTTGAGCTTTGAATCAACCATGTCCGCCTAATCTCACATTAATCATTCTCGGAGGAAACATCACGCTAAGTGTCTTAGTTTTTGAACGATTTACTTTGTTTGCATGTTTTACGGTTTATGTTTTGATTGTGAACAATTGATTGTTATTATTTTGTTGCGCTTCGCAAGATAGTTCGTTGGTATTTTATTATTCGTGCTGAGTTATTTATTTAATTAAGACGAGTAATCAAAGTAACACGCGCTATGCCCAAGATCACGTAACAGTTTTTATAATATTTATAAAGGAAATATTATGTCTATGTAATCTTTATATCTTTTTATAAATTAAACACGAAGTTTGATGTGGAATCCGGGAATGGTTATATTCGTTAACGTATTTAATTCAAACAATTCAATCAAGTCTTTTTCTTTAATTCGTCCAATTAATTAAGTTTATAAAAGCAACAATAATCCTTTCAATCAACCACTTTTCCAAAGGGAGGTGATTTGTACACAATCATTTTTTTCCATCCACATCAAGTTTATGTAAATAGACAACTATACCCTTACTATCACTTTTATCAAATTGACATTTACTCCCTCCATTAACTTTGTTTTACATAATGACAAATTTTTAAAAAATAGAATAATATTTGTTTACTAATTCCAATTCCATAACAATTTAGAAAATAGATTTTTTTAAAATTACAATATTGACCATCAGATTTTTTGATGTTTCTTTTACAAATTCCAAAACACAGACTTTGACGATTGCAAATTTTGGAATTTTCTAAAAAACAACATTTTACATTTTCACAATTCAATTAATCTACAATTCATGACAATACCACTTAAAAATTTATAAAAACAAAAAAAAAATAAAACTAAAAAACCAATTCATAGCGATTTCAATTTTTTATAAGATTTTCAATCTAATTTTTGCAATATCTACTATAAAATTTCCAATTACATTCACAATTTAGATAATCAAAATAAATGAATTCGTAAAATCTTCTGAAAAATCATGCTCCAAGGATCACAAATCACCTGAAAATCATGTTACTTTAAAAAATCCACTACAATATCAAAAAGCACCTGAAAACTCATGTTGCTTCAATGATATAAAGTCATCAGAAAAATCTGGATATGAATTCAAATCAATTAATCCGTTTTCTCCGTCGTTCTCATTGTTTCTTTGGAGTATACCGGTAGAACTTGAAGAATTGTGTCTTTGTGATGATTCCACCAATTCAAATCTTCAAGGTAATCGTGTTGTAGAAGTTGTTCCCCTTTTCTTTTTGGATTTTGGAGGTCTTCCTTTCGGTCGTTGAATTGTCGGCTCAAAAACAGTATCAGATTGATTCACAAGTTTACTGATTGTGGAAAGAGCATGTTCTTTCTTGTTTAAGGGCCATAGTTGATACCTTGAGCGCAATTCATTAATCAACTCATCAAATTTATTTGTGCCTTCATCATGCAAATCGTCTTGTGAAGTTACGGATAGCAAGTCAATCCTCCAATGTGGATGGACTAGATCCAAAAATAGTGTGGTTCCTTGATAATTGTGTATCTTGTGAGCACATGGAAGACCCATAGTTGCCATAAAGTGACACGTGCAAGGAGTAATGGTACCTAAAAAGACCAAATAATTAGTAACGGTTGATAATAGCTTATATTGAAAATACAATTTTTTTCAAATATTACCGTATTTTCCTTTTTCGTATTGCTTATATATCTCTTTCAAGGCAAAGTGAGATACATGGTATTGAAGTTCTTTAAAGAATGGTATATTACAGTCGTGAGGAATTTGAATTCTCTCGCTTGAGAGTTTCACTTTAATCTCATTAAACTCATGTTTAACCGCAAGACAAATTTTGTCTTTTACTTCCTGAAAATCTCCCGTAGAAACTTGCAAATATACTTTGAGTTTGGCATGAGCACCTTCAGCTCTTGATGAAGATCGAATATGCAACATTGTTCCAACCTGACATAAATATATCAAACTCTTCAGCACGCCCAAAATACTTCTTGCAATTTGCCAAAACATTTTTTTCAATATGCCAAATACACAAAAGATTTGTCATGGTTGGAAATACATTTTTTAAGGCATTAATTAACGCCAATTCCCTATCCGTCATAATCACACCCGGTTGATTACCTTGACCGAGAATCTCCTTAAACGTACTTAATGCCCAAATATAATTTTCTTCATCCTCTCTTTCCAAAAAAGCGAATCCAGAATAAAATGAGGTATTGAAACATGAAACACCAACGATATCAAGGAGAGGCATCTTATATTTATTTGTTTTGTAGGTGCAATCCATCACAAAGATATTAGAGAAGACTTTGGACAACTTAATCGACAACGGGTGTGCAATGAACAAACGAGTTATACGCCCCTCCAGATCTTGTAAAATATTATATGTAAAACCACCTTTCTCAAGCTCCTCAAATAAGGCATTGATCATGGACCGATCTCCTAAATTTTCCCTGCGAATTTTTTTCTTCAAGTTGTATATAGTCCTAGAGATTGCTGGTAGATTTGGGTTTTGTTGACGCAAGGATGAAAGAATTTGTCTCGGGGGTACTCCAGCCTTAGTCATTTCTTTAACCGGTTCGATGTTCTCCGGTGATAACTGACGAAATGATGGATGCCCCGATATGTCCGCAGATGGCTCATGGTTATGTGTCAAATCTTTTACCTTAAATATCCAAGCACCATCACTTCTCTTTTGGCCTACAATCTGAAAAGGGAAATTGATCAAACGAGACCCGGTGGTTTTTTTCGTTTGTCGTATATCTCGATAGGAACCACCCGGTCACATTGCAAAATCACATGTTTGTCTATTCTTGAACCCCGAATACATAACCCGTATCCTCTAGAATAATAGAATTCTCGAACACTCTTTAACAAATCATCATATGATTCAAATTTTGAGGTAGCTAAATAATCTTCTTCACTTCGAATCATTTGTAACTGTAAAAGAAATTGCATTTAAATGAACATAGCACGATTTGATAACAAATCGATTCATTAGTAAATCATATATGAAAAGTAAGAATAGAAATAACCATGTAAATATTTTCTCAAGCATCATCAGATGTGACAATCTGAATCACTTCATGAGAAATTCATAAACCAAAATTAAGTGAGTGCATGGATTTGAAAGATTAACGGCAACACTCGATATTAACTAGAATCAAATGCAATGGAAAACCTCTATATATATATATATAAATAAATATATATATATATATATATATAGATTCAAGATCAATGGGGTACCAAGTTAGACTGGGGTACCGGGGTACCATTCACAACCAATCATTTTTGCATTAAAAAGATTTTTTAATACCAAAAATAATTGTCAAACAAATACCATATTATTTTAATGAAAAGGGTATTAAAGGGATAAAAAACTTTTAACCAACAACAAAATATTCTCAATCCCGTTTTTTTCTCACCTTCTGTTTGTATATCATCTCCCTCGCTCGATTCATCTTCATTTCTTAACCTCTTCAACCCATTCTTCCGCGTGCGAAGGAGAGAACCGCTCTAAACCCTACGGTCGTCTTCAATTCCTCGCAGTCCCGTTCGAAGATTTGTCTGGTGTTATACATCCGTAAATTGTAAGTTTCATATGTTCAAGTTTGAGTTACTGATTTCAAGTTTGGTTTAATCGATTCAAGCATTATGTCCAGTTTCGATTGAAGAATTATGTCCATTTGTTTGATACCCATATGTGGTTTTATAATGCCGTCTCATTCACTGTGATTATTTAGGTTTATGTATGAAAATTAGTTTTGCACATGTGCAAACGGGGTATTTTGCACTTGTTCCGGCGTTGCCATTTTTTTATGCCTTAATATGAATTCATGCTTATTATGCTATGCACATGATATTAAATTAGGTTTTTGCGTATTACAAAACGAGTATTTGTAGTAAAAAATCCCATATTCAATAGTTATTGCACATGTTCATATCCCCCTTTTTGCACATGTGCAAATCGGAATGTGCAAGTTCATCACAATCGGTGTCAAGCATTATGTCCAGAGATTAATCACAAATTTTGGTAGAGATTAAAGGGTTTTGAACATGTGCAATGTGATAGGTTTTGCATTTGTGTATCACATTTGCAATGTGATAGGTTTTGCACATTGTATTATGATATCTTTTCCTGCACAATAAAAACTCGTATAGGATGAAGTGTCAAAGGTTTAGCTTTCCACTTCTCAGACATTTTCAATTACCCTTTGTGGTGAGAAGCTTGGATGAGAGTTTGGGAGTGATGTAGCAAAAACCGAATGAACATCTACATCGCCATTAATTGATATTCCTGTTGCGTCCTCAAGTGTATACCCCTGTAGGAAAGATGACCAGATGTAAACAAAACAATTAAAGGCTGTTTTCAGGAAAAGATACAAGATTAACAGGAAAAGATACAAGATTGCACATAAAAATTTAACAGGGGATCCTCATTGCACTTGTTCAAACATTCCAAACACTTACTGCACATGTGCAGTAAGCTTCTGTTGCACATGTGTATTGCTAATGTTGCACATGTGTTCTATGGTTACTTCTCCTCTTATTGAACGTGTTGTTTTCATATTAATATTTATGTAGTGGCATTCTCATTCGTCTAGATTGTGATGAACTTGCACATAAAAATTTAACAGGGGCCCCTCATTGCACTTGTTCAAACATTCCAAACACTTACTGCACATGTGTTCTATGGTTACTTCTCTTCTTATTGAACGTGTTGTTTGATATTAATATTTACGTACTGGCATTCTTATTCGTCTAGATGGTGCAAACAAGACCAAGAAACAAGTTTGTTTTCCACAACACACCGGATGAAGCAATATCGTTATCCGGAGATGAGGACACGGAGTCTAACTCAAGTGGCACCGTTATATTGGAAACACCAGGTATTGTCATCTTCAACATAATAAGTACCTTAAAATTTATTAAAGGATTTTATTATGTACAACTGCATATCATGGACATGCTTAATTTTTTTTGTTAACATTTATCATGAACAAAGACATATAATATATAAAAGTTACATACATGGGTCCTTACCCCGCATTTTTAATTGTGTTAAATCTATACTCTTTTTTTTACTGCACATGTTCTGAGTATTCACTTACTATACTGCACTTTTCTGTAAAAAAAACCAAAGACCGCAATGTTACCCGATCTCTAGGCATTCAGATACAAGAGAAGCAAGTGAGTAACGAACCTACAACTAAAATGGTGGTGGAAAACAAAGAATCAGGTATAGTTACTGTTTGTATTCTCAAATGTATATAACGGGTTTTGATACTTTAATTTGTAAAACCTGTATTGCTTTTTTTTCCGGTAACACAACGATTAAAGAACGAAAAAACACACGTTCAAAAGGGAAAGAAAAATTAGAAACAAGCGTTCGTGCAGAGGTGTTTTCAAATGTACCGGCACAGGAACAACAATTACAACCAGGTACTTTTTAGTTACTTCACTCCTTCACTTTTGTTTATAATTTCGATGTATCTTCTTTGACGCTACTTATAATAAAAACAAACAGTAACAAATAAAATAGCAATATACTGCGCATGTCCATTATGATTAATGAACATGTTCAGTTTCAAAAAAACAAGTGCAAATATCAAATGTTTGTATAACAGTTTCATTATGCAACAATATATTGAAACTTGAAAATTCAAACAAGTATTAGCAAACTATATTATAAATATAGTTACTTTATAAATTAGATTTAAACCTGAATTTGAGTGATATTTTTATCTAACACAGGAACACAAAACCAGAAGTTGAATGTTCACAAATTATTGAGAATTTCAATACTTATACAATATCAACTGTACAAATACTTATCCACTTACCAAGTCTAGCAGCCCTCAATGCACATGTTAAATCATTCTTATGTCCTTACTGCACATGTTAATTTGACATGCTAAATCATTCCTATCCCCATTTTGAACAAGTGCAATGCTCACACTTAGATGTTAATTTAAGTACATGTTGTTAAATCATTCTTATGTCCTATCCCCATAATAACCTACATTGCAAGTTTTTACTTACTTAAACATTTTAAGTACATGTTGTTTCATCGCAATATCAAATTTTGCTTTCTTTGCTTATTGTCATGTTAATTTTATTTTCAAATAATTTTGCACATTAACCGTTCATTTAAAACAACTATAATTATGCTAATTGCATATTCTGTTAACTTCTAACAGATCAGTCGCCCAAAGGGAAACATGTGAGAATAATTAAAGGAAAGCATATCAGGAAACGAGCAAAAAGTAACAGTCCCAACATTAATGAGGTAAAAAGACAAAGGCAAATGAAAGTTGATGCCAACATTGAGAAACCGAGCATGATTTACAGAACGGTTGCAATAAGAAGTTCGCCTATCTCATTAGCATCGGCTATAAAGGCACTCAATCCGGAGCAACAAAAGGTGGTTAAGAAAATGGGTTTTGGTAGCGTTCTTTCGCTGAAAATCAAAGAGATTCCTGGGAGGATGGGATATTGGGTACTTGAACACTTTGACGAAATCTATGTGCCATACGAACTGCAAATGGAAACATACCGATTACAAGTGATGCTATCAACCGTCTCATGGGCTTTCCGATGGGTAGAATGCCGATCGTCACCCCAAAGATCAGCAACAAAAACGACACAGTTACACAGGAGTGGAGGAATCAGTTTGGTAGGTCATCTGGAAAGTTCAACTCCAAAGATGTTTTGGAGGTTATAAGCAGGGACAAGAGTGTGGGTCGTTTGTTTAAGTTGAATTTTCTTGTGCTATTTTCTTCCGTCTTTGCTGGATGCACAAAAAACGGGGGGGTGAATCAACTTATCCTCCCAAACATAAAAAATACTCGTGAAATACACCATATGGATTGGTGTTCATATTTCATTGATTCCTTGAAAGCGTCTAAAAAGGATTGGAACAGAGATGCAGATATGTGCAGTTACGCAGGCCCGATGATCATCTTGACGGTATGATAACCGTTGTTATTTTCCCTATTTTTATATGAATTATAAATGTTTTTGCATATTTTTATTTATTCATTAAATGAAAGTCATTAGGTTATGCTTTATTAATTACACCATACAATTGAATTTAAAAAAATAAGTGTCCAATTATTGCAAATTTTACATCAGTTTTTAAACACTGATATTATACATAAACAGAACCAAAAATACTGTTTTTATGTTACTGCACATGTACAGTCTAATGCACTCAACATTTTGCACACTTTCAACACATTGCAATCATATATTGTTTCAAACATATAACTACTTTTCCAAAACTGCAACATGTTAATTGTTTCTTACACAATACGTATGCCCGTTCTATCAAACAGGGTTAATACCATTTATTTTGGCTGTTTTTAATAATGCATATTTTATTTATTCATCTATTCTATCTGCACTTCACAAGTTGCGAATCGTTTCCCATTGACAAGTCAATAGGAGTGTTCAAATGTTGGGACACAAAAACAATCCGTGACCGTGAAATCAACGAAATTGCAAACGGTGGATTCGGTCTCTGTCCGATTGATGGAATAGTGGAATCATCAGCAACCAATGATGCAGGAGAAGGTATTGAAATGCCAGCTTAATTTTGTTTTTTCAATTTGAACATGTTACATTTCATATATAAGCTATTGTAATACACTACAACTTCAAGGCTCACTTCATTCTTAAAAGACAGATTCTTGTATTTAAATTCCTTTATGAAAAATGTTAAAATGAATAATAAAGTATCTGACATGTTCTAGAATTACATAACCATCCCTATCCTATTCGACTGATCGTTTAGATTATTTTCATTTACCCATTATTAATGTAGCATACTCTCAGTTATTACATGTTCATTTGTGGTTTTACTTCTCAGATACGGATGATGAAAAAACTGACAATTCTGATGAAAAGGAGTCGGAGAACAAGACACACGATGTACAAAAGGATGATGAGGTGCGCTAAACTTGCACATTTACATCGCATTATTGTATTAGTTTAATGGGCCATTCAACTAAAGTGATTATTCACGAACTACTTTGTCTACAATGCAGTATTACATCGGTTTAATGGACGATTGTATTGCAACATTAGTTGGTGCAAAAGCGTCAGCCAACCAACTTGCAGAAGAAGCTTTGGACGCATTCCCAGAGAACCAAGAAATCATTCGTAGGAGAAACATCATATCCAGCTTTTTTGCATGTTCAGACGAGTCGCTACCAGAAACATCAAATGTCAAGCAGAGTATGACCAAATCAATGGCAGATCCGTCGACTTCTCGTGTCGAACTTTCAAAGGAACATGAGACGCTAACTCAATTCTTTGCTAAACCAGGAGTACTTGAAGAGGTTGAAGATAAAATTAGGAAAGCAGAGGAAGATTCAGCCACCAGGAGAATGCACATGAAGTCAAGTGAGGTTACATCATCAGAATTTCATGCCCCGAGTTTCTCTCTTGGTCTTTCACAAGAACTTCCGAGTGAACCCGTCAACGTTGTGAGAGCTCAATTGCAATCAACTGGTACAAACATATCGCTCTATAATACTAACTCAATCCTGTTAACCCATTAGATTATTTATATACTTGTATTAATTAGAAAATATCTTACATAAATAGATATTGAAAGAATTGGTACCGAAGTTGATACAAGACTTGATGTGGGACACGCTACCCCAGCGGCAGATAGGGCCCAAACCTCTACAAGTTCGGCTCGTATGTTTTAAATATGTGTTTTGACGTTTCTTATATTTAAATCACCACGTTTACATAGATATTTTGGGTGATATTATCTTTTGAAAAACAATAGATTTTCTTAAAAAGTTTGTTACTATGTAAAGTAAGGTTATGTATTTAAGTATTATATATATTGTTAAAACGTGTTTTGCTTGATATTGTGTACCCCATCCTATTATATTTGTTAAATATTATTTATTACTATCATCACATATCATTGACAGTTCTCATTAATATAATTGAACATGTCCAGTAACATCATATTATGAAAAAACATGATTACATGATGATGTGCACAATTGTTTATACTTGAATATTTCTTATTTTCACATCAATATTTGTTTACAAAATTCACACACGATAAATACAGTGAAATCCACAGGTAAAGAAGTACAAATCTTATCGCCAGTCCCAATAACGTCCGTAAAACTGTTGCCAGGTATAGCCAATTAAAATCACATTTTTGTGTACTTGTATTAATGATATTCTTTCTTTATAGATTTTTTAACGACCAAAACTATGTAATAATGTCTTGAACCATTTAATTCTATCCAGTTCAAAACAAGGATAAAGGTGTCAAGTTTATACTTCCAGATAAACAAAGCACCCAAATGATTACTCCGACATCTGCCCGTCATAGGATTGTTAGTAGGACACAAAGGGAAAGATCAATAGCGCCTACTTTGAAGTCTCCGTACGTTAATCGTGAAGTAAACATTTCCAAACCACTTGATATGACAGAAGTAAAGCTGGCGGATACGATCTTTGCACTCAGAAAAAAACCATGGTACTGTATTATTGTTTAAATGTCTGAGTTTATTGAACACATACACGTGCACCAGGACACCACATAATTACTAATATCAGCGTTTGCAGGCATTTCCTGTTCCAAGCCAGTGATGCAATCAAGTTTCAACGCGTAACTTTTGAATCAATGATGCCTGGATGCTATTTGGAACAATCAGTGATTGATGTTTGGACGGTGATATTAAATAAAGATGAAGAATACAGAAGCCCTTCGTCACCATTCCGTCTATTCCTTGATAGTAACATACTGGTATATTTTATATATCATTCATTAATATTATACCTTATATTCAGTTTTGAAATATTGTTTAAGTATCCAGTTTGACAAGTTCATTTTGTTTCTTGCTGCTACAATGCAACAACAAGACAGAAAGTTTAGTATGTGCAATTGAGTCCACTTTTAAAACAACGCATGTTACTACTGAACATGTTTGAAAAATAAAACGTTCACTACTCTAATTGGTATTCACTGCACATGTAGAAAAGCAACAAATGTTCACTGCTGCACACATATCTTCTGCTGCACATGTGCAGTACTACATGTGCAGTAACTGCACATCTCAGCATGATGAAATCAAACATAAATTGAACATGTTCAAAATGTAACGCGCTTACTACTGAACAGGTTCATATCATAGAATTTTCACGGCTTGTATATTTCCGCTGCACGTGTACAAAAAACACAATTTCCACTCTTTCATGTGTCTTTAATTGAATTTATGCAGTTATAAACATGTGCAAGAACTTCACATTTCAGCATGAAGAATTCAAACCTATATTGAACATATTCAATTTGATTTCATCTTTACTTTTAACTTTAACATGTGATTATGCCTTAATGTAATGTCAAAACAGCCTGAAGACTTGCTTAAAGGCAAAATCACCATTCAACAAGCATATGCAGAATTCATGCAGAACATTCAGGACTGTCTGAAATCCTACTTTAACTTCTGGGACATGAAAGCCGTTGATATGGTACAATTTATGTTCGAATACAGACAACTAATTTTTATTTTAAATTACCTATAAAATATTAATGTCTGATACTACTTTTAATTCATTGCCAGGTGTTTTTCCCCGTTATTACCGACAGCCTTCAATTCGTTTGTTGCTTTAACCTCAAAGCAAACGCATATCAAATTCTAGATCACATAAGGTCCGAACTACCGTTAGATATACACTACCGTGGAATACCGAACTTATTGGTAATATACACTATATCCATATACTTGAATTAAAAATTCAAAATTATAAATATCATGTTATATGTTAATCTATATTACATCTTACTAATGAAATGTCATAATCATTAATCAGCAAACACTTTTTGCTCGGTATCTCGAGGACTGGGAACATCCTAAAGCTAAATCAGTCAAAGTTATGAATGCATATCTGTTACGGCCTATATGGATGACAAACTCATACGAGAGAGAAGGTTTGGTTTTTATGATGCGCCATCTTGAGACGTTCAAAGGTTCAACAGTTAGAGAACGGAATTCCGGACCACGTCTGGCCAGGACATTGAATGACTTACGAGTACGTTATCTTGCTAAGATCCTGTTGCACACCATGAACAAAAGAAGAGATGATGTCTTGGAGGAAGCTGATTACCATGATATGTTGAAAAAGTCGGAGAAAGAACGTTTAAAAAGAGTTGCCGAGCTAACGAAACATGAGCGTATGGATGCGAACAAGAAGTTGATGGTCAAAATATAGATTGATGATTTATTACGTAACATCAAACGGATATGTTTTATTTATTGGTGTTTTTGTTTAGATTTAGATATTGCAGATTTGTCATTGGTTGAATGACGACATTTGAACGTGTTGATAGCATATCATTTTAATGCACAACTTTAATATATTATATATCCGTTTTTAGAAAACTAGTCATGTTTCTCTATTTTTTGCACATGTTCCGTAACTAATTATTTCCATATTTAAAATAAAGTAGTTTTTTTTTTAAAATTATTTCTCATTATAGTTCTGTCGTTTCATAGTTTAACGCATATGTTCAACATATTCTATAGTCTTTTTTTTAAAGTAGTCCTAATTAGAATATAACTTGCACATGTTCAAAAGATTCTATAATCCTTTATAATAAGTTAATCCTAATTTACTTGTACGATGCACATGTTCATAAACGTATATTTATTTATATATTTTCAATGTACGTGAGCAATGTACACTTATCAAGTTTACATCAATTTTCAGATTTGTATTATATCTCAGGTTTTCTAAATAAGTACATATTCAATGCACAAACTGAACATTCTCACGAAGCATAAACAAATCTAAATTTAAAAAACTAAACATAAAAAATATTTGGGTATACAAGTTGGACAATTCAAAATAAAACATTAAAAATATACTAATATAAAACCTAATCGTTCAATTACACATAAACTTGCCGTTAAAATCAAACATCTTTACGAAAATCTTAAATCATTAGCTCATATTGTAGCGAAAGGAAAAAAACAAACAAAATTAATTAGTCACTTCTTCATCGGACAATTCCTTGAATCATGGTATGATGCCGCATTGCACATCTTACACACTCTCTTTTGTTTTGATGCATTGTTGACCGCCTTTTCACGCTCTCCGACCAGTCTCTTGTGTTTTCCACACCCCTTGTTTCGTATGCCTGTTGGAACTAGTACATTAATTTCAGATGGTTGAGCAGTTCCAATAACGCTTTCTAGCACAGACGTTTTATTTGAAGGCTGATTTCCAGGGTTAAGCTCTAATTTTTTAACTGTATCATCCCATGCATCGCATAACATTTGTAACTTATCTGGATCGTTTCCAATACGATAAACCAAAGATCTTATCGACAAAGACATTCGCATCATGATTTTCTCAGCTGCATTTTGCCTTTGACATGTTTGGTCAATTTTTGACAACGGAAAATGAAAGGCATTCCTTGTCCAACGTGTGAGTATGTACTTTTCAGGAACATCAGAAATCCCAAATGCCTTAAACACATAATAGATGTGTCTACAAAGTATGCCAATTCGCTCAAACAACTTGCATGTACACATTATTTCGCTGTCCAGTGGATTGTATAACACCTGCAAGATAGATTATTTTCACATATGAGTTTTAAACTTCCTTTACAGTGTATTTTTCGAAAATTTATTGTAATTACTACACCTTGTGGGTACCATCGTGTTCAGAGTCTTGAACAATGCAAACATTTGTATCGCCCTCCTTCACAATGCTTGTAGAAGTACAAGTAAACGCAGACGCAACGATCTCACTTTGGACGGATGTAAATATTTCATTTGTATACACATCGAGTGCTGTTTTTTCAACCATTAACGGCGTCTTAAATTTTGGCCTCCTTTCTCGACAACTAAATTCCAGTGTACGCTGATTATCACGCTGTTTGAACATGGCAGAATCATACCTAGTCATGAACTCCACAAGCGTTGAACCACCCGTTACAAAATGCCCAAAGAAGTTGTTTTCACTCTCCGACATTGACGTTGTCCACATCAGTCCAGCCAAAATAACATCATTGAAGAACGTCGGAATCCATTGATTTCTGATGTTGAACATGTCATTCATCCACTTATCTTGATCAAGTCCATAATCTTTTATCATGCTCCTCCATTGTTTTTCGAATTCTGATTCACTAGATAAAGAAGTCCAAACAATACCGTTGAATCGATCTCTGAATTCACTATCGTTGCTCAGCGAATGTCCCAACTGTTAAGCAGTAAACAAAATCAATAACAATTATACTACACATTTACTAACAACAATGAATGTGAAACTAAACTTGGTTACCAAATGTATCCAACCTTGATTGGTATTTTTTGTGTTATATGCCACATGCAAAAACGATGTCTAGCTGTTTTGAACAATTGTTCTATTGCACCTTTCATGGACGGGTCTTGATCCGTAACCACAACAACAGGCTCTCGCCCGAAAGTCTTTAGAAATGTCTTTAGTAGCCAGACGTATGTAACAGTTTCCTCGTTAGCTAGAAGGCCAGCACCAAATGTCACACACCTCTTGTGATTGTTTTTGCCAATAAATGGAACAAAAACCATATTGTATCTGCTCAACAAAATATCAATCAGTTACAGCTAAAGATTATCCCTTAAAAGTTAATTAACAGGGGAGAAAGTGATGAAAGATACCTGTTTGTACGATACGTGGCATCAAACGATACTATGTCACCAAATGCATCATAATTATTCTTTCCTGTTTCATCTGCCCAGAACATCCCTAGTAGAGATCTATCGGCCGCACAAGTGTATTCAAAACTATAAATAAAACCAGACTTCTTAGCACTTTCCATTTTGTCAACAACCATTTGTGCATCGTTCTCGCCTATGAAACACTTAATGTCACGCGCAAAATTTTTGAAATCTGTTTTTGTTGCACCAGCTTTATCGTATCCTCCGGACATCTGAGAAACTATCTTGTGGGCGTTAACCGCACCTATATTGATATTCGACATATCATATATAAAACATTGTTTACCATAGTCTAGTTTCCTATTAGTGCGCATTAGATACCGATCCTCCTTTGGTACCATTGGGTGTTTGTGTTTCTCAACAAAAGCTTTCACTACATACCTACCCCTACTCAAATATCCAAATGTTATTTGAGCACAACATCCTATCCTACTTGATGGCCTACTACGCTTATTTGATTTCGATACTCCTTCATCAGTAGCGTATGTTCCATCACATGCTTTACCTGAACGGCTACATACAACCTTTTTTAGTGTTGTTGTCCCATCTCTTGCTCGTTTTTCTGTGGATCGACGTGTTGTGAATCCCACAGATTTTGCATACTCCTCGTATGCAACTATAGCCTCTTCAAGACTATCGAAAATAATTCCGTGTACAGGCACATCCAGACATTCCCTTTTCGGTGTCCAATACGTATTACCACCAGGGGAATTTGTCTCTATTAATAAATTTCCGTCATCAGTTATGTCTCTCTCATCTAAATCCAATGAACAAGTAATTTAGAATGCATCTAAATAAAA
This sequence comes from Centrapalus pauciflorus, assembly GCA_020465985.1. Classification (NCBI taxonomy): domain Eukaryota; kingdom Viridiplantae; phylum Streptophyta; class Magnoliopsida; order Asterales; family Asteraceae; genus Centrapalus; species Centrapalus pauciflorus. The sequence goes on from JAANYP010004121.1 coordinate 169,488, forward strand.
ATCATAATTTAAAAACATATAAGTTAATGGAAAAAATGCAGCTTCAATTACCATTCACTTCATATTGGTCAATACTTGTTTCCAAATCCTCTTCAACAAGTGTTTCATTTTGATCGTCTACACCTTCAAAATATAAAAACGGAAGTCATCTACTATAGAATCAGACTATTGTACAAGTACATGCTAATGTGAGTAATAAATGACTTTTAATAATTGTCCAATTATTGCACAAGATAACACTTATCAGAACATTACAAACAATCAGTATGGATGCATTGCCAATTAACATGTTTACCTAATTCAAGTTCCGCATACATATATTTGCAACTTTCCAACAAAACACATCTTGGTTGTGTTTTAAACCATAGATGAACACTAACTGCACATGTTCAATATCCTCAAACAAGGTTTTATAATTCAATCCCCTTCCTGTTGAACTTGTGCAGTAGAAATAATTGCATTTTTTCAATACTAGACATGTATATCCCTAATTCACTTTATGCTCACATATATTTGC
>JAANYP010004122.1:0-10964 GCA_020465985.1 Centrapalus pauciflorus
ATGTCTTTCTTTCTCAAGAGAATCTTTAGTTAAAGATAACTCTTTTTCAAGAGCAAACAATTCTTCAGAATTGTTTAACATACAATTTTGATCAGTATCATTTGTCTTGGAAAGTAATTCTTCAAGATCTTTAACTTTCTTGTAAAGATCAGATCTTTCAGGCAAAAGATATTTGAGTTGAGTTGCAGTCTGAAAATTTTCTTGTTTCAGCTCATCAAGTTCTTTAAGTAATTCAGATATTTTCAATTGATGAGCACAACTCTCAGAGTTTTGTTTTTCTTTTAAGCTCTGAATTTCTTCATTCAATATTTGTACGTCACGTAACGCCAAATGTTTATCAGTATTTAACTGAACGAGAATGTCGTAATTGTTCTTACGAATCTTTTCAGATTCAGTAAGTTTGGCAATCAGCTCAGACTTTGAAAATTGTTCAAACACCATTATGAATTGCAGAAAAATGAACTTCCAAGATCTTTTATGGACTTATGAAAATTTGAATGAATCTTGATTGAAGAAAAAACGAATCTTGAATGATTAATTTGTTAAAAATCAGCTCTGATTTGACTTTTTGACGTTGAAATTTTAGATTTTCTGCAGAAAAATGCCCGTAACTTTTTTCTGGAGTGGAATTGGGCCTCGAAAATTTACCGAACCGGCTATGCCGGTTCTAGAAATGTAGATCTCTTTTCAAGCTTCGATTTGACGTATGGTAGGCCTTCTAACGATGTTCCAGTCAAAAGTTATGACCAATTTAAGCAGAATAGGTCATATAGTCAAACTCGAATGATAAAAGATGAAACTCGAATGAATAAGATCAAACTCGAATGATAAGATTAAACTCGACTGATTAGCGAAATCGATGATTAAGTATGAAACTCGGATAAAGCAATAAACTCGATTGAACAAATCAACTCGAATTATTCAACTCGAAATAATCAAGAATGAAACAAACTCGAATGAAACATGAAGTTTCCTTTGATCAACTCGAATGATAAAGGATTAGAACTCGAATGAATAAGCCTAAAACTCGAATGATAATATCTTGCAACTTGAATGATACAGCTTGAAACTCGACTAATGAGGCTTGAAACTCGGTCAATGAAGTGATAAACTCGAATGATACTTGATGAAACTCGATTACCACTTTATAAAACTCGATTGAAGCTTTGATCAAACTCGAATACTTCTTTGTAAAACTCGATCAAAGCTATGAACATAGAGATGCCCGAGTTTTAACAAAATATTTCAAAAATCAAGTTCAAAAAATCCAATTTTCAACAAAAATCCACAAATTGATTCCAGATTAAAATCGAAGCTGCGGTTTTCACACACAAACACTTTTTGTGAAAACAACTTGACCAATTTCAGATTAAAATCCTTGAATTTGACAAAAAACAGTCAAGAACACAAACTTTTCGAAAAATCAGAATACTCCAAATTAAATTCTGATTGTTTGGAATTAAAATCTGAGATATATCTCAATGGATTCGACTTTAAATGCTCCACCTTCGATCCAATTTTTAGAACATTTCATCCACAAAATCAAAATCCAAAATTGATTTTCTGAATTTTAATAAAAACGAATGTAACAGTGTTTGATTATTTTACAAAATTCAGATTCAAATTCACTCAAATTCAGCCAAACCTGGCTCTGATACCAATTGTGAATTCAAATTTCATGCAATCCAATCACATACAAACAATGAACAATTATCAATCCAACACAATCTATTGAATAATTAAGAGAGAAAATATTACATTGAGTTCTTGGCTATCTTGGACAACAATCTTCTTCTCTCTCTACTGTTCTAACCGTGTGTGTGTATGTAATCTTCGATTCCTCCTTTTTATAAACAATACAAAGTATTGAGGATTTACACAAACACCCCTGAACATTTACAATAAAATTGATTACAACTCTATATAAATTTGTACCCAACAATATATATATATATATATATATATATATATATATATATATATATATATATATATATATATATATATATGTATATATATATGTGTGTGTGTGTGTGTGTGTGTGTGTGTGTGTGTGTCGATTTAAAAGAAACAAGAACCCTAATTGATATGATTATGTCGAAAAAACTAGATTTTGAATCAAAAAATAATATCAAAGCGATACAGGAAGAGATCAAAATTTTAAAACAAAAACCAAAAACAAACATTTTATTAGTTTTTAAAACAAAAACCAAAATCGTTTGACGAATATTGTAACATCCCTTAGGTAGATTAGCATAATTTAGCTTCTTAATGTAACTTTTATTTAAATTTAAGTAATCTACTTTGAATTATATCAATAAAAGTTACGTTAAGGGTTAAATGTGTTAATTGGCAATAGTTAAGATTAAGGGGTGCAATGTGACATTTAACCAAAGTATTTTAAACAAAACACATATTATACCTATGTGATTAGTCATTTGTTTACTCGTCTGCTTCATTTTCAAAACACATATATGCATACTCTTTCTCTCTCAACCTTCTCTCTACAATTTGCAAGAATTTAACAAGGATTTTGTAAGAAATCGTTTGGAAATCATCAATGCAAACTCAATTAAACAACAATCTACAAGATTCAAGGTAATATATGTTTAAATTTGTCAAAAACAACCTATTGTGTCTTTTGTTTGTGTGTTCAGCCGGCCAAAATCGCATGAAACTTGTACAAAACCTCAAATTAAAGTTCAATTCGTGTTGCAAATACTTGATTGAAAGCATAGAAGTCTATATCTTGCTTCTAATTGTTATTATATAGTAAAACTGAAGCAAAAATCAAAGTTATGGACCAAGGGTCTGAGACTCTAAGGCCTTTGTGGGTGTTGCGTCTGAGTCTTTAAGACTCAGAGTGGCCTGCGGACAAGTGGACCTCGAGACTTTAACTCTCGGGGTAGGGGATGTTTTGTGCTTCAATTCATTTTTCAGTCTCGGTGTGTGTGTGTGTGTGTGCTAGTACTGTTCCTGATTTATTTCAAGTTGAATATGTTTCAAGGAGAACATTGAACACAAATGCCACATGACGTCACCACGTTCCATAAAAACATAACTACACATTATTATTTTTAAAATAAATTAAAATAAAAGATAAATACAATTTAAAATTTCTTATATCTTTAAATATTAATAAATAGATAAGATTTAAATCTGCATTCAAGTATATCTTATACAACTTATCTATATATCTAACTAGTTTATGACACACGTATAATGTGGACATTTTTAATAAAAAAATATTTATATATAATATAATACTTATTTATATTATTACAAATTAATATTTATAGATTAAAATATAATAAAGTGTATTTATTTATATAAACATAATAATTGTATTATCTTTTATTATTTTTCGGTTTAAAAAAATTGAGTGTATTTATCTTCTTTTTTATATAATAATTAGTTAAAACTGTTCTAATGAAACGTGGAGACAACACGTGACATTTTATGTTATTCTTTATTTTATATATAGATTAAAAATATATATTATTTGTTTATGTAACACCCCATTTTCAGAATAATTGCGTGTAATTATTTTAGTGGATATTTAAATAATTGTTATCGTGTTGGGCCAATGAGATCCCGAGTAGTGGATTATACGTGCCGGGTTTGTGAGTTACGTGTCTCCGGGTAATTAATTTAGTGGAATAATTACATATTTGGGTTCGTGGAATTAATTGGGTTAAGTGGATATTAATTGTGAAATTGGGGTATCGGGTTCGGGTTATGGGGTCGGAACCCGCCGAAAATAGAAAAATATATGTACGTGCGTTCCTTCTTCTCTTTTCCTTATTTAGAAAAGCTTAAGTGTGTGTTGATAGTGTGTATCGTGTGTGTGTTTGAGAAAGATCAGCATCAAGAGAGCTCCATATCTGATAATTAATTGCTAGAATTGTTCTTCATCTCCATTGTTGTGTGTTCTTGAGATTTTGAGGTAAGAAATCCTTGGGTTAGCTTCTAATTTTTGTGATAAATGTCAAGGGTTTGTGGGTTTGGTTACTTAAATTGTGTGATGAAGTTTTATGTGGATTTTGAGAGTATTTGTGGCTGGAAATCGGAGAAAATGGAGTTTTATACTCCTGGACAGCAGCAGATCGGCGAGCACAGGGAGAACCAGACCAGCGTGGTCGCGGGCGCGATCCCTGGTCGTGGTCGCGATGAAGTGGGGCCCGGCGCGGGCGTGACGGTCAGGGCGCGGGCGCGCTTGCTGGGCAGGGGGGGAGGCGATTTTGCAAGCCTTGGGGGCTGTTGGGGCTGGTTTGGGGGTTTTGGGGTTGGGTTTTGTTTGGGATTTTGGGTCATGTCTCGTTGGGTTTTCGGGAAATTGTTGGAATTATTTTGGGTCGGGTTTTGATCGAGTTCTCGGGGCTTCATCGGGGTTGTTTTCGAGTTAGGGTTTTGGGATTCGGTTGGGGGTTGCTTTTGGGTTCGAGTCAAGTTCATTATGAGTTTGTGATATGTGTTCGTGTATTTGTGTTAACGAGTTGGGATCTGTGTAATTTCGGGGACGAGTCAGCAAGCCGAGCCAAGTCAGAGATTCCGAGATTAGTGGACTGATCAGGTGAGTACCCGAGTCTTTTCCAAACGAGCGCTCCGTTTTCTGGGTCGTATTGTGTTATTTGTGTATACTGTGATATGTTGTATAGGAGACAGGGACGCGAGCCACAGGTATGATTCTATTCTTACATATGTGGTATATGTGCATGAGATGAGATCCAGTCCAGGGGTCCGTGATGAGTTCCATACGGACGGTGATTCGCGATGTGTGATCGCGCGGGTTGACTGTCCCTAGCAGTCCTTGGGGCGTGTATACACGGCAGGGCCTGTAGCCGGTTCGCGCCCGTGCTACAGGGTTGTGGCTAACCACCGGTGTACACGGTCGTTAGCTGGGGAAGGGTCCCCCTTCAGTGATTTTGTGTGCAGGGCTTTGGATCTCATGCTATATGTTCATACATGTATTGTCATGATGATTGCCAGGGACCGAGTTAGGGATTGCTTTGCGTGTATGTGCTATGTGTATGTGTGTTACGTGTTTTCTGTGCAGAGTCTAACCCTCGAAGTACTCACGAGCTTCCGAGCTTACGTATTCGAGTCTTCCATGTTCAGGGTATCAGTGATGGGATCAGTAGCTGTGCTTGTTGATCTGGGATCGGGAATTATCGGGGAAGCTTTGTGTTAGTTTTGTGTAATGATGTGATTAGTTTGCTTATGTAATTTAGCGGATAATATGTGTTAATGACTTTATTGCGAAAGTTTAAATTATCAGTGATTTCAGTGTATTCTCCTGACTTATGTGTTATAGAGTTATTGCGTTATTGCCACCTGTGTATTGTATTGACGTGGCATTTCCGGGTTAAGGGAGGGTGTTACAGCATGGTATCAGAGCTTGTGGTTTGAAGTCTGAGTATCGTTAGTGGATGCTTAACTTAAACCTTGTTTCGATCCGTGGGGGATCCATTGCGATTGATTTTAGTGGAATTAACTAACCTGGCTTAGTGTATAACGCTGGGTGATTTATCTATGATTCTCAATTGTTTTGGTTTGTGCAGATAGTTATGGCAGATCAGGGTGAGGGATCCGGCGCGGGCAAGCCGGCAGGGGACGAGTTTATTCGCAAGTCAGAACTTCTGGGGGTACTGACCGAGTTTTATAGGAAACAGAGAGAGCAAGAGCGAGAACAGGGTCAGGGTATGGGACCACGTGCTGGGGGTGGTCAGGGTACGGGTACAGGTGCCTCTTCATCTACGTCTTGGCGAGGGGGTTCGTTTCAGGATTTCATGACCGGGAATCCGCCAGAGTTTAGAGGTGGGGGTGAGCCGGGGATGGCTATGGCATGGGAGCGCGAGGTAGAGGCTGCCTTTCGAGTTGCGCATGTGGAGCCGAGGCATATGGTGGGGTATGCAGCTTATTTGTTGAGAGGAGGAGCATCTCAGTGGTGGAAATCTATCGAGTCAGCTATGACATCTTCTGCGGCTTATGCGATGATATGGGATCAGTTTAGGGCTGTGTTTGAGCTACAGTATATTCCCAGAGACGAGAGACGAGAGATGGAGCGTCGGTTTTTGCATCTGCAGTAGGGTGAGATGACAGTGCAGCAGTATGTGGACCAGTTTAATGAGTATTCGCAGTTTGCTACCCATCACATCGCCACCGAGCAGCGAAAGGTCGATGCATTCATTGATGGACTGCGAGCTGATATTAGAGAGTTCGTTGGGATGCATGAGACACCTACCTTCGCCAGAGCGTTAGAGATGGCCCGCATCAGAGAGCGAGAGATAGCCAAGCAGAGAGAGGACCCATCCTTTCAGCGCCGACGTGTGAGGACTCCCGAGCGGTCCTCGAGAGACCGGAGGCACTCCAGAGACGATTCTAGGGAACGACCTTCGGGCCAGAGTTCGAGAGACAGACGAGACAGAGACAGGGACAGGGAGCAGAGGTCGAGTGGACCGGGGCGGAGCCAGCGATCAGATAGTCAGAGTCAGAGGCAGAGTTCGAGATATACAGGACAGAGCCAGAGCAGTGTAGGGCAGAGGTCTCGAGATGGAGGCGATAGGGGAGACAGTTCGGTTGGAGATCGGGAGTGCCCGAGATGCCACCGTCGCCATAGTGGGCCGTGTGTGCCCAGGTGTTATCGATGCGGTCAGCGGGGGCATGCAGCCGCCACGTGTAATGTCCCAGAGTCATTGTGCTTTCGTTGCGGGAGACCGGGGCACAGAGTGCGAGACTGTTCAGAATCGGGGCCAGCGGTGCAGGGTGCGAGTTCTAGTGGGGCCAGAGCAGAGCCGTCGTCATCCGGTCGTCATGATTCTAGGGCGCGGGGTCGAGTCTTTCAGGCGACTGCAGAGGAAGCTCGGGATGCTGCTGATATGGTTTCGGGTATGTCTTTCTGAGCTTGTTTTATGTATGTGTGTCAGTTGGGGGGAGGGCGGTTGGTGTATGTCTGTGATAAGTGTATGTGTTCTGTTGCGTGTGACTGCCTCGTTGTGTCTGTGATTATGTGGCTCAGTGACAGAGGTGTGGAATTGTTGTGTGTGGGTTATATGGGATTTTTATATCTGAGTATGTGCGTGAGAGTGGGATATATTGTGGTAAGATGGGTTATCATAGTTCTGAGCTTGGGTATTGCGTTATGTTAGTGGATTAATCTTGTTGGGCTATGTGCGTTATATGAGTAATCCTTGTGAACGTGTTTGTGATGTGCTAGTGGATTATCATATTGATAGTGGATTTAAATTTTTGTGTGTGTTATCCATATCTATGATATTGCGTTTTATGGGATGTGTTTATTTGTTGTGGTGAAAAGAGTTGACAATTTTGTGGTAATAGTGGATTAGTCTATTGAGAGTGGATTTAATCCCTTTACGAGTTTAACCATGTTTATGAGCTTGTGTTTAGTGACCCGATGGAGATATCTTTATGTGATGTTGTGAGTGGATTTGAATATCTACTGTGCTAGTGGATGTCTATATAGAGTTATGCGAGTATGTGATAAAAGAGAGTGAAAATCGATGGATTGAGATTATACGTGGACCGAGTAGCTTATGAGGTGACGCCACGAGTAGATTCTGTGAATAAGGGATATATCAATTGCAGATATGCGAATTAGGGGATTTAATTGAGCTATTAGTGGATTGACTAACTGTGAAGTGAAGATGTGTATTAGTGATGATTGTGCCATTCAGAGTTCAAATGCGAATTTATCAGCATTGTTGATGATGTCGAGAGTTGTGAGTCAACATTTTCGGGGATTTGACTTAGAGATGTGTAATTGCGAATGGGTTTGTGATAGATTCCGGGGACAGAATCTTTTTAAGAGGGGAGGATTTGTAACACCCCATTTTCAGAATAATTGCGTGTAATTATTTTAGTGGATATTTAAATAATTGTTATCGTGTTGGGCCAATGAGATCCCGAGTAGTGGATTATACGTGTCGGGTTTGTGAATTACGTGTCTCCGGGTAATTAATTTAGTGGATTAATTACATATTTGGGTTCGTGGAATTAATTGGGTTAAGTGGATATTAATTGTGAAATTGGGGTATCGGGTTCGGGTTATGGGGTCGGAACCCGCCGAAAATAGAAAAATATATGTACGTGCGTTCCTTCTTCTCTTTTCCTTATTTAGAAAAGCTTAAGTGTGTGTTGATAGTGTGTATCGTGTGTGTGTTTGAGAAAGATCAGCATCAAGAGAGCTCCATATCTGATAATTAATTGCTAGAATTGTTCTTCATCTCCATTGTTGTGTGTTCTTGAGATTTTGAGGTAAGAAATCCTTGGGTTAGCTTCTAATTTTTGTGATAAATGTCAAGGGTTTGTGGGTTTGGTTACTTAAATTGTGTGATGAAGTTTTATGTGGATTTTGAGAGTATTTGTGGCTGGAAATCGGAGAAAATGGAGTTTTATACTCCTGGACAGCAGCAGATCGGCGAGCACAGGGAGAACCAGACCAGCGTGGTCGCGGGCGCGATCCCTGGTCGTGGTCGCGATGAAGTGGAACCCGGCGCGGGCGCGACGGCCAGGGCGCGGGCGCGCTTGCTGGGCAGGGGGGAGGTGATTTTGCAAGCCTTGTGTGACACCCTTGCCACAACAACCACCAATTACAATACTCCCAGGATTAATCACCAACATACAATAACATAATGATCTGATAACCTAAATTAAGTGCGGAAGCATTAAAACACGTAATTTAAGTAGTGTAACAGTGTTAAACACCCTATGGTGCTACAAGGTATCAAATCTACGTCTACACACCACATTACAATTATTACAACCTCCGGAATACATTACAACATTGTCTCAATACATAATTACCGATTAAGCAATACCAAATCTTCCGAATCTTCAATATGTCCTAACTAGAAGGTCCGGCGGTAGACTTCCCTTCTCCTGTAAAATAAAAATCAACAACTGGGGAATAAGCGGATGCTTAGTGAATACAGAGATTATGCATTTTATAAATTTTTATGAAGCCCAAGGATAACACAGATGACCAACATCGGATATCCTCTTCGTACACAAAGTACGGACCAGAGCCGCAGCCCCTTCGAGCTCACAGCTCGGCATTTAAACATACCATCTGAGACAAACGTACGATCGGGGATGACAAACTGCCTACCGGGCCTAGGAGGGATCAGCTCCAGGTCATATAGCACAGTAACATCAGAGTAATCGATGCGACCCACCGGTCCATCACTAGATGTACAACAACCGAAAGGACATGCAACAAGTAAGAATGTGCATCTAAATCTACGCAAGTTAGTAGAATTCCAAACAATCAATGAAACAACAGGTCTCAGCAGGCAAAGCTTACATAAAACAAATATAAACATGCGAAATCTACTGTACTCACAGTGGGTGCGTAATTTATCTTTTAACCGATATTATTTCTCTTCGGGCTTTCAACCGGATCCACGAAGTACCCCACTGTGGGTTAAACAACACCACAAGGGACCTGTTAAATCAATTACAACAATTCCTCATATCATTAACCGTTTAAATCCATAAAATCAAGTTTCGTAAGTTTGGCGATATTTTCCCCCATTTCGGGTACATGTCCAAATTCATACCATAATTAAGTTTGAACCCATTTCATGTTCATACATTGTCCTTTATATAACTCATGATATAAACCATCAATTTGGTGTGTTTTTATTTCCAAATAACCTTTCATTATATACCTTAATTTACTACCAAAAATATCCCAAAAGTGTAATCATTAGTCCATAGATTCGACCCCTTTAAAACCCATTCGAATCTGCCCGAAATTGAATAGTACTCGCCGAGTTCAGTATAGGAACTCGCCGAGTTCAGTATAGGAACTCGCCGAGTTCCTGTTAGATTCGAACCATTTCGACTTTAGGGGCTAAACTCGAACCCCATTCGAATCTAGGGGCTAAATTCGAACCTATAATGATAGATTCGAACCCTTGCTCGAATCTGATGGTTAAACTCGAGTATATTCTCGAATCTAGCACAAATTTCGAGTTTGTTCATGCATTTCGATTTTGTTCTTGACATATTCGAGTTTGTTCATCATTTCAGCTTAAATCTTTCATTTCTAAGTCAAAAATCATGCATATATCAAGTATCAGGCCTAGATTCGATTCTATTATGCATATACTATCATATTCTTGCAATATTTCAAGCAAAACAAGCTCAAATTCACACAAAACAACAGATTCGAAATTCTATTTTCTTCAAAACCGAAACTATAAACTTAAAAGGATCGATTCTTACCTTAATTCGTATGAAATTAGAAATCCGATTGTAGATTGTTGTTGTAATCCTCGATACCTTTCCGTTGACGTATAATTCTCAAAAATCTGACGGTCGGTTTGTGAAATATCTTAGAGAGATGTAGAGAGAAAATTCTAGAGAGATAAAGTAGTGAGATAGTGTAAAATAGAAAAATGAAGCCTATTGCCCTTTATATACAACTTTCGTCATTTTTGCACATTTCACCACTCGAACTAACCGGTTCCATAAAATACTGATTTAATCTTAGAATTATCATAAATAACTTTTTAATTCCTTAATATTCGATAACAATGATTCTGAGTTCAATTTTCTTAAAAATAGCAACAAACTTCTAAATAACCCAAATACATAATAATTGCTTAATTGTAACTTAAACATATATTTTCCACTTAATTAACCAAAATACAGTAAAATAAATCCGAGGATGTTACAGCATGGGCTCCACCACGCTCAACTTCGTCCTCGAAGTTACTCGGATTCAAACAGTTGTGAATATTTTCTTAACATTTCCGCCTTTGTCTCCCACGTATGGTCTACTCCTTTGTGATGCTTCCAACGTATCAATACTATTTTAATCTCTTTGTTCCTTATTCTTCATTACCACAGTATTCATAATATATTCCGACTTTTCAACATATACTAACCCTTTATGATTTCTAATTCATTATAATCAGTCTAATCTTCATTACCAGTTG
>JAANYP010004123.1:0-15858 GCA_020465985.1 Centrapalus pauciflorus
CCATCATTCATAAGCGCTTTAACAAAACTCCTTACCAACTCTTTTTGAATAAAGTACCATTTATCAAGTACTTACGTGTATTTGGTTGCAGGTGCTATGTGCTGAATGACAGAGACAACCTCGGAAAATTTAACGAAAAGGCGGATGAAGCGATCTTCATTGGATACTCATCCAACTCGAAGGCGTATCGCGCATTCAATACCCGAACCCGAACAGTCAATGAAAGTGTGCACGTCACATTTGATGAGTTGGCTAAACTGGCACCCGAAGTTGATCAATCAGGACCACGCATTACTCAAATGCCTGGAGACTCTTCGAATAACCCCATTTCTTTTTCTTCTTCTGATTTGGTTAATTTATTTGATCCTTTTTATGTTGAATTTTTCGGTCCTAACGCTAGTGTGTCTAATGTTGTTAATAATGTAGGTGATCCTTCCAGTTCAACTGCGCCGCAAAGTTTCTCCACTCCATCTTCATCAACATCTCCTCATCCATCCACATCATCCACCGACACATCCGCAGTTGAATCTACTCCTGTAATACCCTCACATATAATACCAACGATTCTTCCTTCACCTGAACACTCGGAAATTGAACCCGAACCTGTGGTACCATCATTTGAAACCATTGACCATGAATCCTCATCCATTCCCATATTAACCACAGAGGTTCCATCCCGAGCACCCCTTCCACACGAGATCAAATGGACCCGCAGTCACCCAACAGAACAAATCATTGGTGACGTAACGACAGGAGTCCAAACTCGTAGGGCATCTGCTAAGGAATGTCTCTACACTTCATTCTTAAGTATGATAGAGCCCGCTCGTGTGGATGAAGCCCTGACAGATCCGGATTGGATAGTTGCAATGCAAGAGGAACTCAACCAGTTTGAACAGCTAAGAGTATGGCGGTTAGTTCCCAAGCCAAAAGACCTTACAATCATCGGAACAAAGTGGATCTTCAAGAACAAACGAGATGAAAACGGCATTGTGATAAGGAACAAAGCAAGACTTGTTGCCAAAGGCTACCGACAACAAGAAGGGATAGATTATGACGAGACCTTCGCTCCCGTTGCACGGATCGAAGCAATCAGAATCTTCTTGGCGTATGCGGCTCACAAAGACTTCAAAGTGTACCAAATGGACGTCAAGACTGCCTTTCTGAACGGTGAACTTAACGAGGAAGTGTATGTTGAACAACCACAAGGCTTTGTTGATGCACATAAACCTGACCATGTTTATGTGCTAGATAAGGCCCTCTATGGTTTAAAACAAGCACCTCGAGCATGGTATGATAGTCTTTCGAATTTCCTTATTTCTGCCGGTTTCTATAAAGGTGTGGTGGACACAACTCTGTTCACTAAAAGGGAAGGCCCACATATAATGCTAGTACAGATTTATGTCGACGATATTATATTTGGATCTACTGACAGTAATTTTTGTAAGGATTTTTCAGCCCTAATGGAGTCCAGGTTTGAGATGAGTATGATGGGGAAATGAACTTTTTCCTCGGATTACAAGTCAAACAACTTGAGGATGGGATTTTTGTGAACCAGTCGAAATATACTCTTGACATTCTCAAGAAGTATAAGTTAGACTCTTGCACGAGTATCGCAACTCCCATGGCCTCCAACTGTAAGTTAGACACCGATCCTTCTGGGAAAAGTGTCGATAATACAACTTACAGAGGGATGATATGATCCTTACTATACTTGACTGCCAGTAGGCCGGATATAATGTTTTCAACATGTCTTTGTGCTAGATTTCAGGCCGACCCAAAAGAATCACACCTAACTGCGGTAAAACGCATTTTTCGTTATCTTAAGGGTACACCCGAACTTGGTCTATGGTATCCAAAGGGAACCGATTTCGATCTTACCGCGTTTTCAGATGCTGATTTTGCAGGTTGTAGAGTGGACAGAAAAAGCACATCGGGAGGAATACAGTTCTTAGGCGATAGACCGGTGAGTTGGTCTTCCAAAAAACAGAATTGTGTATCCACATCCACAGCTGAGGCTGAGTATGTAGCAGCTGCAAGCTGTTGCTCTCAAGTGCTGTGGATGAGAACACAATTACGTGATTATGGGTTCTCACTCACGAATATCCCTATTTACTGTGATTCTCGAAGTGCAATTGCCATCTTTTGCAATCCCGTGCAGCACTCTCGAACAAAACACATAGATATCAGGTATCATTTTATTAAAGATCACGTGGAAAAGGGAACCATTGAGTTGTATTTTGTTGGCACGGAATACCAACTAGCGGATATATTTACTAAAGCTTTAGACGAACCTCGTTTTCGGTTTTTAGTATCTCATATCGGCATGTTGAATCCACCTTCCAATTAAATATCAGATATTGTCTTAAATAATTCTATTTCAATCTATCATGATTGAAATTCCTTTATTTTAGAAAATAATTGTTATTTAAATTTAAGGTTTATGTCACAAAATTAAAACTCATTATTTCCTTATCTGCGCATATTTTTAATAATTAATGATCCTGATAAATTGCTGTGTGAATTGTTCATCATGGAGTGGGATGCAAACAATATCCAGGTTTGTCGGTATTAGTAATGCTTAAAAGAAGGGTTGTCATGATTTAAATCTGAAAAGAAAAAGGAAAAAGGATCGGTATTTATTTGAGGGGGAGTAGAGTTAGGATTTTAAATTTTATAATTCTGTGTTTCTCTTTATTTCTTTTGTAGTTAAAATTTTAAATTTTAGGTTGGTCTTAATTTTTAATTTAATTTTAAAAGTTTAAATTTAATAGGTCAGAAAATTCCAAAAAGATTTTAATTTTCAAATTTATCAAAAAGCCAAAAACATTTTAGTTTATTTTATTTTAGCTTATTTTTATCTTAAGTTAAATGATCCAATAAAATACCAAAAATATTTCATTTTGTTGTTTCAAAGAAAAACTAAAAAAGATGTAATAAAAATTGGGCCAAAATTTAGTTTATATCTTGTTTTTGGTTATTTTTCTTAAAAGCCCAAAAATATTGTGTGTTGTGTGAGCAATCCGGCGGCCCAACCCTCATTGGGCGCGGATTCTGCTTGCTCCGACCCGACTCATCAACCTTTAAAAAGGGTTGAAGTCAATCAGTCAACACACATTCCTTCACTTCCAAGATATTTCTTTTCTTCTTCTCCTTCCTTCTCGTCGAACCACCGCCGAACCACCATTGCCATCGGATCCAAGCTTTTGGACCTTCATTTCTCTTCATTTTTCTTGCATTTTCCAACATCGGCATCATCAGGTAACATCTTTTTCACCTTATTTCAGTGTTTAACTTCATAGTTTACCTGTTTGATTTTCAAAATTTTTCTAGTTTTTATTTTCGGTTCTTCTTCATTTTAGGTAGTTTAATGTGTTATATTTACTTAGTTGTAGTTAGATAAATTGTTCTCTATGCAATTTTAGACCAGGATCTGTAATCTCATGCATTTTTGTTAACATTTCAACTGTTCACGTTTATTTTTGCATGGACACATTAACTGCACTCATGCAGTTTCGGATGTCCGAATTCGGACCACCACCCGAATTCGGATGTCCGACTTAGACTAAACTTCAAAATTTTCAACGTACAAAATCCTAGTTCGGACCATTGTTGATCCGAATTCGGGTCACTGTTGATCCGAATTCGGACCATCAAAGAAAGGCAAAATTTTTCAAAACTTGAATTTAGTCTAAGTTTGTTCACCACCGTTCATCCGAATTCGGATGATATCCGAATTCGGTTCCAATCCGAATTCTGGGTACCATCCGAACTCAGGACCTTTCCATATCATTTCATGCATTTACATAAGTCATCATCCGAATTCGGATCATGTTCCATGACACATCCGAATTCGGACCACTTTCATTCATTCCATTCACATTTCGGACCATCATCCGAATTCGGTTCCTGTTTTCAACTCATCCGAATTCGAACCCCCCAAACATCATTCATGCAACATCCGATTTCGGACTGATCCGAATTCGGTGACACTGTTCATCCGAATTCGGACCATCCGAAATCCACACTTAGGATTTTTTTTATTTTTCATTTTTTCCATTTCTGCATTTTCATATAAATTAAAAAATCTTCAAAAAAAAAAAAAAAAAAAAAAAAAAAAAAAAAAAAAAAAAAAAAAAATAGTTCCATCCAAGTGCACCATTGATTAGAGTTAGGATCAGTGTTTGAGTGAAACGGTCTTATCTAACATCGGTCTCTTAACGATTGACTTTGGACTTTATTAGTGGAATTTTATTCTGCTAATAAAGACCCGATGTTAAACAGATCAGACAATTTCTATTTCACACTAATCTAGACTTCACATCAATGCATTATCATCTCAAGTCTTAGGATTCTAACTTTGTTGCACTTTGCAGGATAATGGACCCCGAAATCATTCTCACCGTACCCCATCCTCCCATCCCAAATAACAATGCTCAGCTACCAGAGGAATCCATCCTACCTAGCGCCGAGTTTGTCGAGTTTATCCCCCATAACTGGCAACTCGACGTCTCTATCCTTCCAAAAGAATCCCAAACCCTAGCATTTGACATTCTCACCCGCCATCCCATATATTATGCCCTTTCCACAGCCATCGCCGTTCCCCAGATTTACTTACAACAATTCTGGAATAGGCTACAATTCTTAACAGACCCCGAACCTCACTTCACCTCCACCATTGACTGCGTTGCAGTCAAAGTCACAACCACAGCCATTCGTCACATCCTTCGTTTTCCCATCCAAGACTACATTCCCTCCATTAACTCGTTCGATCCAAACCCATCCGTCTCAGAAGCCCTTTCTGAAATTCAAAACCTAGGGTATGACGGATCCCTTACCAAACCATCCGACTTTCGCACCAAGAACCTTCAGTCCCGCTGGAGAATTCTCTTCGATGTACTCAACAAGTGCCTGACAGCCAAACATTCTGGTCATGACTCAGCATCGGCCCAGGTTTTAGCCATGTTCGCTGGCTTTGCCTACGACCGACACGTGGACTATGCGGCTTTCATCTTTGAAGAATTAAGAAGAGTCCACGTGGAAAGGAGCACGAAGAAAGGACGCAAGTATGTCCCCTATCAACGATTCCTTCAGCTCATCATACAATACGCCATGGATCAGGACGAAGACATTCATGAGCGTCCAGAAGCTGATGTCTATCCAACCGTCGCTATCCAGAAACTGACTTTGCCAAAAGGGGCACCAACGGTACAGGTAATGAAGATTCCATTATCAACTCTGACAAGGTTGAGGGGTACAGATCGGGTAAGGGACTATATGAGAGAAAATTATCCGGATGAGTCTCAGTCTGAATCGACTGAGACTAACCAGTCCGACGGTGAGCAACATGAGAGTGAGAACGAGGGAGAAAGGATGGAAGTACAACAATCACTGGGTTATGGTGAGAGGGAGGCTGAGAGTGTAAGGGAGGGAGCCGTAGGTGAGACGGCAGAGACGGCGGATTCTGAACGAACCGTCTCTGTCGTAAGGCCGAGGGATACGCAATCTGAGGGTGAACCAAGCCCTATCAGCCGGACACCACTTCATAAGACCGTTAGTCCAGCGGTCGCCACAACCCCAACCATCCACTTGGTTTCCCCTCAAAGGGAAACCACTTCATTACACGGGGATCTTCCACATACGCCATCGCCCTCTCATTCGGAGAGTGGCGGTGTTGAAAGAGGTCACACTCCTCCCCACGTGACCGAACTTCCTTCGCCCACGATTCCATCCCCACAAACAGACACCGTGCACGATGCTTTTGTGGCATCCCCAAGAGCTGCCTCCGTGGCAGCTCCCGAAACTTCCAGATCTGAGCATCCCGTAGTGGAGCCAGAGATGACGGAAGGAAGACCGGGAGTGGCTCAATCTACGCCGTCCACTTCCGGCCATCTCCCCATCAATTTGGAGATGTTAACGGCAGCCTTACGTGCTGCCGGCGTTATCACCCGGGCTGACCTTGACGCCCAAAGGGAGGCAGCCGAGGAACGACATACCGCCCTTCTTTCTCTTATAAAGGGTAAGGGTGTCGCCTCCGAAGCCGGCCCCTCACAAGGATCCCACTCAGTCCAACTACAAATGGCGGAGCTCTCTGACAAACTGGACGCACTCAATCGCCTAATCCTTCAGGTCCAGGAGCAGCTAAATTCCAGGATGGATCGCCTCGAGTCGGCAGTTATTGATCTCCAATGCCGCGCTCAGGCCGAAACCCTCAAAAGAAAACATGACGACCAGGACGACCCTGATCATCATGAGGGGGAGAAGCGCAGAAAAGTACAATTTGAGGAGCCCATGCTGGGTACAGGGGGAGCAGAGACCGCCGAGGGGTCTGAATTTCAGGGGTCGGGGGAAAAGTCACAGGAAGCTCAGGAGTACATGCTAATTGAAGACGTGCCGATGGTCGAGGGTCCAGCTCCACTGGATCCAATGACAGCCATGGTAGAATTTGAGGAGCCACACGAGAAGGTTGAAATCATATTAGTTTCTGATTCAGATTCTGATACCGAGGACAACCAACCACTTTTAACTCCTAAGCCTGAACCTGACTCTCCAACCAAAAAATCCTCATCCTCTTCCTTCGATTTCCTGAATTCACCACCCAGAGCCCAACAGGAAGACATACTCTCATCCATCCAAGCTCCCCCATCACTAAAAGAATCCCACATTACAGTCAGCCCACCAAGATCCCCAAGCCCTCCACCAGTCCAACAAACCCAACGCTCAGGTCCCTCCCAAACAAAAAGGGTTGACTGCTTCGATGAAACTCCCGAGGGTCCTGGAGTGTACAGAAAAGACGACCTATTCTGGGTAGACCACTACACGAAAGGAAAAGTTCACACACTGCCGCAGAGCGAAAAAGATCAAATGCGTCAAGAACGGCGGGGGACTATCATAAAGCTTCTTGAAGCTAAAAAGGACGAAATCGAAGAACCCCCCGTTCAAGGCCTGAAAGAATTCCTGCAGAACTTTCCCCCGGAGCAATTTCAGAATCCATATCTAGAAGAAAGATTCAAGATGGTATTCAGAAAGAAACCTGGAGCCTTCAGCAGACGCCTACTCATGGAACTTACGAATGTCTCCAAAGCTGAACAGGCCGAATACTACCAATTGATGCTCCGGGAACAAAGGTCTAAGGTGTCAAAGTCAAAGATTAAAAAACTCAAATCAATTACCATGTGCAAAAGAGCCAAAGTATTCTATCCCTCCTATCAAGTGGAAAGAGAAGATGGTACGGGAGATGACATCTTTGAGTATGACCTTGACTACATAAGAGCGGATGACGTTGAGTTCCTTCACAACAGTCTGAAAAATCGAATCAGAAAACGTCTATCCCACATGACAGCTGTAGGTGCCTTAGTTCGAAGCATGAATCGCCGATCGATCATAATGTGCTTAAGAGATTTTCAGATGGCGATCGAGAGTGCTATGGTTAAGGTGGGCCTACGAGCACCAGAACAAGATAGTTTTCTTTTAGCCCACCACCCGGCCTACAGAGTTATACTTAAAGGAGATCCGGGTGTTATTTTTGTGAACCACAAGGGCTACAAAAGGTATATGCGCTTTGAGGATCTACCTTGCTATTCCGATGGTACACTTCGACTGGTTCGAGCTGCTCTCACAAAGAAAGTACAAGATTATGATGCTCAACCAGATCCTGAACAGAGATGCTCACCTACGGAGATACAAAATACACTCAGCGGCATAGACTACCTGAACGAGCGGCTACATACAAGACAAGTAACCAGACGTTTCGATGTCATACTTGGTCTTCGTGAATCAACAGATCATGCGCGAGTTCCAGGACCTCCTAAGTGATCGAAAAGGGGGAGATTGTTAGATTAATTATTTCGATCCTAGGAGTTATTTTGTAATATTTATTAACATTGTAATGTGTCTTGTATTTATTTCTATGTAATTTCTTTCTTATGTAATAGTGTAGGGGCCATTGTTGCCAAGTCTTGTAAGTTAATTAAATGAGCCTATAAAGGCTCCTAGGGTTGCTTTTTGACAATACACGGTTGACCTACATTTGAATCTTCTCTTGGAGCCGCCACTGTTCTTCCATATTCACCAACATTCATATTGTCTTCTTTCTTATTAAAAACACATTTATTGAGCTTGTTTCTTCATGTGTTTGATGAGAAAAACGTCAAGGTGCTGAATATATACGGGATTTCATATTAACACTAAAGATGCACTTGCTATGGGATCAGAAACCAAACCCCCAATCTTATACAGAGGGGAATATGTTCAATGGCGGGAGCGGTTTCTGGAATTTATAAGTTTCCATGACTTGTCTGAAGAAATGCTGAAATCATTAACTGAAGGACCAGCAATCTTTATGGAAACAATCCCAGGAGTACCAACTGGCAATCCCCCAATACCACCAAGGACTGTTGAGGTAACAAACCTAACAGAGGCCTAGAAAAAGAAAAAGTTAGGGGACAAGACTGCAAGAAAGTTATTGTTGATTTCAATCCCCAATGAAATATACACCTGTCTGACAAATACAAAGACTGCTAAATCCATCTGGGATGAAGTATGCAAAATCATGCGGGGATCAGACAGAGCTGCTACCAATAGGGCTAGGAATAGTCTCATGACTTTTGAGAACTTTAGAGCCCGTGAAGGTGAACTTCTGGAAAACACTTATCTCAGATTTGTAAATCTGGTAAGTGAAGTAAAAAGAAACGGAGTGACGAAGTCCAACTTGGACATCAATGTCAAATTTTTAAATGTCCTAAATCCAGAATGGGAAAAATATGCTATGATCATCCAACAAACGAAAGATATAGAGGAGATGGATTTTCATATGCTATTTGAAAACCTCAACAACTACCAAGAAGTTGTTTTGAGGAAAATATCTGGAAAGAAGAAAGCGGAAAAAGAAACTGCTGATTCACTAGCTCTACTGGCGGAGAAAAAGTATAAATACAAGTTCAAAAAGGAGAAAAGAGCGGTAATCAGCAGTACATCATCAGAATCAGAATCATCAGATTCATCTGCAGATTCAGAGATTGAAGAGATGAAAAAACAGATGGCACTGCTTATAAAGGCATTTCAGAAGAAATTTTACAGGAAGCCAACAAACAACAAAATGCGCTACAAAACAGGCTCAAGGAAAGTTGAGAAAAAGGATAAGTATGAGAAGGCTGGAGAAAGTAGTGCAAGAAAGTCTGACAAATATGAGAAGTCAGATAAATCAACCAAGAAGGAATCTGAACAGAAATGCTATAACTGTGGAAAACCAGGTCACTATGCCCGGGAATGCAGATCTCCAGTAGTCAAAAATTCAGACTACTATACAAGAAAGGCCCTCCTAGCCAAAGAGAAAGAGTCAGGCAAAGCTCTTATGGCGGAGGATGATCATTGGTTACAGTTATCTGAAGATGATGATATTTTAGATGAAGATGCCCATATCTGTTTAAAGTCAGAAATCTTCAATGAATCTGAACTGAGTGAATCAGCTATGATAGCTGAAGATGAGGTGTGGGTTGGACTGACGGATGAAGAGGATGAAGAGCAAAGAGAATCTGATTCTGATGAAGAGCAAAAAGAAGAAGTTGCATTAATGGCATCTGGCCAAAATAAAGCTGAAAATGAGGAGGATTCAGAGTATGATAACTCAGAGGATTCAGAAGGACAAGAGGTAAATTCTATTTCAGATTCTGATATTGACGACTCATGCATATTAGAAGAAAAACTAACTAATATGGCTTTCATGCTTAAAAAGTTTGAAAAATCCTTAAAAGCAGAAAAGAAAAAGGTTCATTCTTTGGAAAACAAACTTCTAAATGAACACAATTTAGTCCTAGATTTTTCCAAAGATAAAGCCTTAGCCTTACGAGCTGTCTCAGACTTACAAGATAAGGAAAAAGAACTTCAAAGCAATATACTCAATCTGAATCACAAAATATCTGATTTACAAGAAAGTCTGCGAATAGCTGAATTAGAAGCCTCAAACTTTTCTGTAAAATATCATGCCATATTTGAAGAAAGAACTAAACTTTATGAGAAAATAAAGAAGATGGAGGATGAATTTATTAAAAGAGGGCAAACAGATCAAACAATATATTTAAATCAACCAAAAGATACAGAGTTTTATAACTCTAAATCTGGTATTGGTTGGGAAAATCCTAAGTATCTGACAAAAGCTATAACAAATTCACCAACATTATATGATGTCAGATACATGAATTTAGGATTAAAAATGACATTCTTGAAAGCATCTGAAGAAGTAGAATCCAGTGAAGAAATCAAAAGACAAGATCAGACAAAATGCAAAATTATGTTGACTATACCAAGATAAATGAAATCAGCAACATTGTTGATACTAAAGAAGAGTACATTCAAACTTATTCTGAAAAGGATTTGTCTGAATTACCAACTCAGTCTCAAAAACTATATTTACCAAATTCAATTTTAGAACAGATAAATTCTGATTTAGAATTGAAAATTAAAAGTTTTGAGACAGAAAATGGAACACTCAAGTCTGAATTACTAAAATTAGAACAAAAGTTGCAAGATAAGTCTAAAAACATAAATGTGTCTGATCCACATTCATCTATTTCTCTGGATTCTATAAATTCAGAAAAAGAATTTGATCTGTTCATGCACTCTGATATTAATTCATTAGATCAAAGATTCGGTAACATTGGTGAATTTATCAAACCTTTGACTAACAAACTATCAACTGGTAATAAAGAATCTGTTAAAATTCTGCAAAGAATGACTACAGACTCTTTAAAACCATCTGAATATTCACCATCAGTGCAACAAAAGAAGGAGAAAACAAAACTGTTTGTTAAGTCTCCTAGTTTTGAAAAGGGTGAATCATCTTCATCAACGAACTCTTTTGCACGTACAGTCAAATCTTCAACAGGTATGAAAAGGTTACAGAAAAAACAAGCATCTAAATCTTCTAATTCTCAAACTTCTTTTATGTCAGATAACGTTGTGAACGGGTCAAGAAAACAAGTGTGGCGAAAGAAGCAAAGAGAAGAGAAAAACAAGATTATAAAACAAGAATGGCGCGTGAAAGAAAAAATTGTTACAGATAGAAACAACAAAATTGAACATTCTGTCTGTCATAAAGATAAAATTGTTAATAATTCTTGTATTAAGTTTTCAAGATCGAAATTAATTGCTTTGAATTCTTATGTTTGTAAGTCTGAAACTGTGAAGTATAATAAGCTTGTGTGGCAACCAAAGAAAAAGGACTCATTGTATGAACAGAAAAAGGATCCACAGATAAAAATTTCAAAAACAATTCCACAGCGAATTGTACAAAAGTGGATACCCAAAAGAACAATTAAAAAATCGGTACCTAAAATAAATTCAAACGCTAAGCCTAAAGCCCTATCAGTTAGAAAAACAAATGATACTATGCATGTTTTACCTAAAACTAAAGTACCCAACTACAAGTGGGTACCTCATGTGCTATTACGTTTTATAGGTAAACCATGTCTGGTACCTTGATTCGGGATGCTCCAAACACATGACCGGACAACGAGACACACTCACGGACTTTGTAGAAAAGTTCTGTGGGACGGTAAGATTTGGAAACGATCAGTTTTGTCCGATCAAGGGATATGGAAGTCTGAAGTATGACAAAATCACAATCCAAAAGGTCTTTTATGTTGACGGTCTTGGTCATAACCTATTCAGTATTGGACAACTGTGTGATAAGGGGTTAGAAGTCAACTTCAAAGCCAATCGGTGCAGCATCAGATCAGCACAAGGAAAAGAAATTCTAGCAGGAACCAGGAAAACAAATCTATACTCCATTGATTTAGCCTCGATCAATCTGAAGAAAGATGTCTGCTTATTGTCAAAAGCAACATCTAAAACAGCATGGTTGTGGCATCGTCGCCTTTCACATCTAAATTTCAATGAACTGACCAACCTAGCAAAAGGAGGGTTAGTTAAAGGGCTGCCGGCGCTTAAATTTCAAAAAGAGCAACTATGTGCGGCATGTGAAAAAGGAAAGATGACAAAAGCCACACACAAATCCAAAACAGTACACTCATCCACAAGAGCATTAGAGTTACTGCATATGGATTTGTGTGGACCAATGAGAGTACAAAGTATAAATAAGAAAAGATATGTATTGGTGATAGTTGATGACTACTCACGATACACATGGGTGTTTTTCCTGAAATCCAAATCAGATGCAACCGAATCTATCATCGACTTCATCCGAAAAATACAAGTAAAGTTGCAACTCACCATCCAGACAATTCGCTCAGACAATGGAACAGAGTTCAAGAACAAATCATTGGACTCGTTCTTAAATTCAGTTGGAATTACACATCAATTCTCAGCTGCTCGGACTCCACAACAAAACGGTGTCGTTGAAAGAAGAAATCGGACACTAGTGGAAGCAGCTAGGACGATGTTGGCCTATTCCAATTTACCATTGTTCTTGTGGGCAGAAGCGGTTGCAACAGCATGTTTCACACAAAACCGTTCAATAATAAATAAAAGATTCGGAAAGACTCCGTATGAGCTAATCAATAAACGAATACCTAATGTTAAATTTTTCCATGTCTTTGGTTGCAGATGCTTTATATTGAATGATAAAGACAATCTGGGAAAGTTTAATCAAAAGGCGGATGAAGGAATCTTCATCGGGTATTCAAAGGAGTCGGTTGCTTTCCGAATATACAACAAGAGAACCAAGATAGTCAACGAGAGCGTAAATGTTAAATTTGACGAAGGAATGGTAATGGCTTCTGAACACACCAGTTCAGAACCCGGACCTAACATGCAGACTTCATTGGAGTCAGATAAACAAAATGCTGAACAAAATGAAATAAATAAGTTGTTTGAGAACTTTTATGATGATTATTTTGAAACTCCCAAATCTAATGTTCAAAATTTGGTGCCTGAAAGGATCACTGAAGATCCATTCGTAGTTTCAGATCTCTCTCAACAACAAAGTTCAGAAGAAACTGGAGAAGCTTCAACAGCAAAGGTGCAGTCAATTACTGAGAATGTACAACCAATTGAACTTCCACATACTTCTGAAACCCCTATTACTTCAGAACAGTCAGAAGCTCCTACCTCCGATGTTCCACCTACAACATCTGCAACAACTCCCGAACCATATTTCGATTCCAATCCCAACCAAGACCCAATAGAACCGTTTCCAGATACAGTTAAGTGGACAAGAAATCACCCAATAGAGAATATCATTGGTGATCCATCGTCATCAGTCCAAACCAGAAGGGCTACAATAAATGAATGCTTATTTTCAAATTTTTTAAGTAAGATTGAACCTAAAAATGTAAAAGAAGCCCTTCTGGATGCTGACTGGATTGTGGCGATGCAAGAGGAACTCAACCAGTTCGAACGGTTAAAGGTCTGGAGACTTGTTGAGCGACCAAAAGACAAATCTATAATTGGCACGAAATGGATCTTCAAGAACAAGAAAGATGAACACGGTGTCATTATTCGGAATAAAGCTCGTCTCGTGGCCAAAGGATACAGTCAACAAGAAGGAATTGATTATGATGAAACATTCACACCAGTTGCACGCATTGAAGCTATAAGGATGTTTTTAGCTTTTGCCGCACATAAAAATTTTACAGTATATCAAATGGATGTCAAAACTGCGTTTTTAAACGGGGAGCTAACAGATGAAGTATATACATATCAGCCCGAAGGGTTTACTGATCCTTCGAAACCTGATCATGTATATATTTTGGATAAGTCACTGTATGGCCTTAAACAAGCACCTCGTGCTTTGTATGATGCACTTTCAACATATCTGTTGAAATGTGGATTTACAAAAGGTGCAGTTGACACAACCCTGTTTATAAAACGTCAGGGGTCAGATATCATAGTTATACAGATATATGTAGATGATATAATATTTGGGTCTACAAATCCAGAATTTTGTAAGAAATTCGCATTTTTAATGTCCCAGAAATTCGAAATGAGCATGATGGGTGAAATAAATTTTTTCTTAGGATTACAAGTAAAACAATTAACTGATGGTATTTTTATCAATCAGTCAAAATACATACAAGACATGTTAAAGAAATTTAACATGGTCAATAGTACTCCTATGAAAACTCCCATGGCTCTGGATTCAAAATCAAAACTCGATGCGGACATCTCAGGGAAACCTGTAGATGAAACCCATTATCGAAGTATAATTGGGTCATTAATGTATTTAACAGCCAGTAGACCAGATATTATGTTTGCTACATGTGTCTGTGCTAGATATCAGGCAAATCCAAAAGAATCACACTTAACAGCTGCAAAACGAATTTTAAGATATCTCAAAGGAACTCCAAATCTTGGTTTGTGGTATCCTAGGGAGTCTTCATTTCATCTGACTGCTTTTTCTGACGCTGATCACGCAGGTGATAAGATGGACAGAAAAAGTACGTCAGGAGCAGTACAATTCTTAGGTGACAAACCCGTATGTTGGTCATCCAAGAAACAACACTGTGTTTCATTGTCAACAGCTGAAGCAGAGTACGTGGCTGTATCTTCGTGCTGTTCTCAAGTGTTGTGGATGAAAAGCCAACTACGTGATTACGGGTTTACACCAAACAAGATTCCAATATACTGTGATTCTCAGAGCGCAATCGCTATTGCATCAAATCCGGTGCAACATTCAAAAACGAAACACATCGACATTCGGTATCATTTCATTAAAGATCATGTAGAAAATGGAAATATAGAATTATATTTTGTACCTACTGAATATCAACTAGCTGATTTGTTTACCAAAGCGTTAGATGAAAAGCGGTTTAATTTTTTGGTATACAAATTGGGTATGTTGAATCGTTAGATTTAATAATTCAGTAGTTTCAATTTATAATTTTAAATTTACATTTTTATTGATTCTAATCTGATGTTAAATTCTTGAATCTTAAAAGTTCAAATTTTTTGGAATTTAACAGATCTGGATTGTCATGTGCAGGGGGAGCAGAAAATGATTTTATCTGATTTTGAGAAAATCTGATAAAATATATCTGGTATTTTGTAGGGGGAGCTGATTTGAGAAATATGATACATCTGAGGGGGAGCAGCATTCTAAAATTCAAGGGGGTGCATTTTTAATATTTCTAGTTAAAAATTTTATTTGTTTTGTTTGTGTGTATTTTCAAATTTTGTTTTGTTTTTGTTTCAGTCTGTTTTAATTTTTTTTTTGTTTGTTTTGTGTTTAGTTTTGTTTTATCTGTAAAAATTTTTTTTTAGTTACAATTTTTCTTGTTTTTGTTTGTTAAAAGATATTGGGTTTTGAATACATGGGTTTCTATTTGGTGAATGTGGGCCGGTTTTGTCAAACTTAAAATTCAAATATGGGCCGGGTATTTTCAACTATAAATTGAATTTTGAATTTCAAATTCAACTTTTCTGAAAATCCCATCGTCTTCTTCGAACCTTTTCTTCACCATTAAGAAACCTCAATATCTCAATATCTTCGATTGTTTCAAGAAAGTATCATCATATTGTGAGTGATTTTTTTTTTTTGTTTTTCTTGTTTTTATGTAGTTAATTTCAGTTTCTGTGGTACATATAAAAGTGTTCGTATATTCGTAATTGAGTGTTCATGGTGAATCAACATTTCTGTTCCTTAAACTGAAATTAAATTTGTGGTGTTTTAGGGTTTATGAATCTGAACATGAATCTGAAATTTTATGATTCAAATCCAATCACACACACAGAAATTTGAAATTCTATTTCAAAAAGCTTCGAGTTCATGTTTTTCTGAAATTTGGATTTTTGACAACTTTGATGTTGTTTTTAATCAAAGTTCAGTAAAACAAAGTTGATTAAAATTGTTTT
This sequence comes from Centrapalus pauciflorus, assembly GCA_020465985.1. Classification (NCBI taxonomy): domain Eukaryota; kingdom Viridiplantae; phylum Streptophyta; class Magnoliopsida; order Asterales; family Asteraceae; genus Centrapalus; species Centrapalus pauciflorus. Next base: position 15,805 of record JAANYP010004123.1, read on the forward strand.
TCGAGAGGGATACAAGTTTTTAATCAGTGAGAAGTCCTTGGAATCAATCTTTGA